>WUAR02598574.1:0-23699 GCA_015164055.2 Chrysaora achlyos | reverse complement strand
AGAAGAAAATTTTATTAAGATTTTAGATTCGTTTGGTGAGTTTGATATGATAACTGTTAGGTAGGCCTAAACCTACCGGTGATAATTCGTAACCAGAATGATTGAATTTAGTACTGTGGTAGGCCTTGGCTAGGTGTTTTTAAAAAAGTCTGTGATATAATATTTTAGTCTGCTGTGATAAAAGTTGTGATCATGTTAGATTTGATGTTGTGATATAATCGCTAATAGATTTGGTTGGTATGCGTTAATTTTTCTTTTCTAACATGGTAATGTAATTGGCGGTTAGTCCATAGCCATGGCATGGTCGGAATTGGGAAGGAAGTGCTGTTCAACCCCAGAAAACAATAATCCAATGTTTTTATCCCAGTACATTTAGCTTGAGACCTCTAGCTCTATCAAAATATTATATAGAGTTCTTTAAATTCTAATGCGTTTATGCATTCACATCTCGATATCTAATAACAATCTCATACCTTTATTGAATAATTGGGATGGTTGTTTTTGTTTTTGAAATTGTTTAATCAACATTTCCTGACATAGAAAGTATGAAGCATCCAAACAAAATTGTTTAGGGTGGAAAAGAGCAATTTTTAACAACAAGGCTTTTTAATAATAGCATATTGAACGTGATAATAGCTTTATAATATATCATATCCTGTTCTTCTTCTGTAACACAATAAAACGTTTTATGGCCTATAACAGCTTGCCTGTTTTTTTTTGGCTGTTTTCAATAGTTGGACAATTGTGATTTTCAAAATATGGGCGTTTTCCGACGTTCTAAAGGGCGTGGTCTTTAAAATCCCCCCCCGGACCCCCATATCACCACTTCGCCCCGCATGAATACCCAGTGCTAAAAGCCACGGACCGCCAATGAGAGGCAGCAATGGTTTATGATCTGTTTCACCAAAAATTGGCTTGCCGAGAATGTAATCGCTAGATCTTTCACTCATCCATGTGAAGGCCAGGCATTCTTTTTCAACTTGGCTGTATCTTCTCTCTGTTTCGCACAACGCATGTGACATGTAGGAAAGTGGCTTCCAAACTCCTTCATCTTGTTTTTGCAGCAACACTCCTCTGATGCCATACGACGATGCATTAGCATTGATCTTCGTTTCTCTGTTAGCATCATAGAAAGCTAAAACTGGTGAAAAGCAAGACATTGTTTTACATCTAAAAAAGATTTGTCTTGTGAAGACCCCCATTTCCATTGATTCTCTTTGCGCAGTAGGTCTCTTAGGATTCTTGCTAGCGTAGCTAAGTGATTTGAAAATTTACCCAGGTGGTTCCCCATGCCCAAAAATTATCTCAACTCCCTTACGTTTTTTGACAGAGGCAGGGACACTATTGCTTTGATTGTGGAGGGGTCTGCGGTAATATCCTCAGAAGAAATAACGTGACCCAAAATCTTTACAGATTTAACTTCAAACTCGCACTTTGCCTTGTTGAGAGTAATATTTGCCAGTGATAATCTCTTTAGAACATAATCTAATCTTTATCATGTTTTGCTATATCACAGCGCCAAACTATTGTGTCATCGATTTGAACTTCAACTCCTTTCTTAGTCCCTCCAGACGTTCGTTCAAGCACCTCTAACTGTTGAAATACCATAAGGGAGGCGATTAAAACAATATCTTCCACAAGGAGTGATAAATGTAGTCATTAATCAAGACTCATTCGATATTTTTCTCTGCTTGAATGCACTATTTGCATCCATCTTTTAAGATAGTTTTGCTTCTCCAAATTTAGCAAGTGTATAATCAACTGATGGAAGCGGGTGTATCTCTCTCAGAACCGATTCGTTTAATTTTGTAAAATCAACGCGAATTCTAACGTCACCATTAGGCTCTGGGATTACAGCCATGGGAGCAAACCATGAATGATGACCATGAGCCCGAGAGAATACTTCCATATCAATCATTTTATCTAGCTCCTTTTTCGTTTTGTCCAAAAGAGGCACTTTGTCCACAAGGAAGTTTTCTTGGTACATCAGTTAAGAGCATAAGGTTTTGCATCAGATTTGATTATTATTTTGAATTCTCCATGTTGTTCAGCCAGTCCTTAAAAAGGTTTGGGATGCTATTCTAAAATGTGTTTCCTATTGCTTTGAGCTACAGAGTTGAACGATATAGACTTTGAGTCGATTTCGTTGACCTTTTTAATCAAATTTAAGGAAGAACTGGCGTATCTACTGAGAAGAGGTTTCCCCAAACCTTCAATTACATGAATATCTTCAAAATGACTTCTTGTCATCAGTGGTATTTTACTTTTAATTTCCCTTTGCAAGTTATTTTTGTAATTGCAAGGACCCAATAGTGTTTTACTACTTTTTTTCTAGATTTTGACAAGTTTCTTAAATAAAAAAGTGGCATTACTGAAACATCGGTCCCTGAGTCTAGTTTGAATCGAGCCTGTTTGCCATTTACATAAACCACGGCATTCCATAAATTACAACCATTATGCCCTTCAACTGCATCAAATTCAATTTCACCAAGAAAGTATTCATCTTCCGAAGATAAAGGAAAAGTTTCACCTGAGACTGAGGTGTAGTCTCTTGCTTCTGAATACTCGTGTCCAATGTCCCACTTTTCCACGGCTATGAAATTTTGTGTTGCATGCTGGACATACCTGTTTCTGATGAGAAGGGTCTGAACATCTCTCACACTTTGAGGCAGAATGTTTGTTTTGGCACCTTTGCTCTTGTTGTATCTTGAGTCTATATCAGCACTTTTAACTCTGTTATGTTTCGATGCCTTGAGCTCTTCACTATATCCATTTGTTGTGCAGGTAAAGCTTTAAAATTCATTAGATTCTGCTGTTTTTTTTTTACTACTTCTTTTTGTCGAACAGCTTTCAAAAGTGTTGGTTCACTCTCAAGTGGCAATCTTTCCTATAAGTTTTTATCGCGAATCCCAACAACTTTACGGTCACGAAACAATTCGTCGTGTAGCTAAGTCTCCAAATACACACAATTCAGCTAGAGTATAGAGATCAGTAATAAAACTGTTTACAAACTCACCCTCTTGCTGAACACGCATGTTATAGCTTTTAAGATTTTCTATCACCATCTTGATCTAGATGACCTAAAGATGTGACTGTTATTTTACTCTCGTGTTGACTAACTGACTCGGTAACCAACATATCAACTTAAATACCAAAACTTATCATGAGTCATGAGACATGCGCTGTGTGCAACAAGCACCTGTGGGAATTAATTCAACAAATAGTTTTGTAACCTTGACAAGAAACATAACACCACAAGTGGTCAAGGCGCTCTTATTAGACAACCATATCTCTGTTGAATTATCTGTTTACATATTGTGAACCTCAGCCTCAGTGCTTAATACATCAAAACAAAACTTTCAAACATTCTTAACAATTGACATTAACGCCCCTTCCAAATAACAAAATCGTGAATCTCTCTTCCAATGAGCAACAAAAACTTCTACTTATCCCACTTCTCTAAATTTCATATTTTCATTCTTCAGAAAATATTTCAATAAACGCAGACAAAGTTACGCCAACCAGCCCCTGTCCCTGCAATCAACAACGGAGCTGATTTCCCTCAAAGCGATCACCGTTGTCAGCCGCTCACCAAGTAATAACGCCTGACTTCCATGATAATGCAGATTTAAAATAAGTCTAAATGGAGCAACAAAAGTTCTATGTGGCAAAGCGCAAATACAGAAAGTATCAATGTCTGGGAATAGAAGACCCAAGCCTCACACACAGAAAGCAGTTACATTAAAACCACAAACAATAAATCTTCGAACATGGGCGATTCCGTGACGCGGGGTTTGAGCTTACTTGCGTAGACTTGGGGTCAAAACCAGTGAACAATGAACATCTATTGGAAACCAAATCGCTTCACAACAAATATTCTTCAGTAATATATTAGCTATACCAAAGGTACATGAAAACATATTGATATTGACAATAAGATATTTAATTGTGACGTTTTCTATTTTGCACTCTCCCCACTCAGGATAACCTAGCTTTATAGGTTTCAACATTATTCCTCTCTTCTTGTAATTTCGGAGCGCAGCTGCTGCGACAGAAACATGTCATTATCGGTCATCAAGTTTGTTCAAACTCAGCTACAATAATCCTCCTGCCTAAGCATGAGAGCCACGTGTCAGAATAGTGACATATGGGGTTATTTAAAGCATTCTTATTATGAACCCAAATAAATATATTTCGTTTTACTCTACTTCCCTTGTTGTCAGCAAATTGAGGGGTTTAACGGACGTTGAGTATCTCAAATGGAGACCATACTTACAGATGGAAAGAAGCACAACAGGGAACTATATGTGAGTTCCAAATAAAAAGCGAATCGGTTCAACTCGGAACCTCTTTTCTGCCGGTTTGCTAAATCCAATCCCACGGCCTAACGTCCAAAGATGTAACACAGCATAGTCTGTACACTAAATACAAAGAAAACCAAGCTACAGCTACAGCCCACTTCTGCCAAAAAACACCGTAAAAACCCTGGAAGAATCAAAAACAAGGTTCACTTTTCACAATAAATTCTTATCCTCATTAAATATTCACAGCTCACGGCAAAGAAAAGCATGACATAGTATCAGATCGAAAGCTAAGGCAGGAGAAAGTTTTCACTTAGCTGGAGGACCGCTGCTAACGTAGCAGTTCTGAGTAAAAAACCGAACACATATTTTGCAAAAGACTCCGTATAACCAAGGTTTACATACTGAGGCAGTACGTGGCATGCACAGCAAAAATGTAAAAGAAAAAGAGAAGTAATCAAACAATTGCACCCAAATAGTTAAAGATCCATGACCTTGCAAAACCAGCATCGATAAACCTACGGGAAATTTTCAGCTGACAGATTACTCAAAGGAATATGTTCTGACGAAGCACTATCGGGATAAACGTCTGGATAAGTTCTTGGAAAACTTAGGTAAAAGGGGGAGTAGCAAAACCGGAATACTGAAACCAACAAAGCCAAAGCCAAGACTGGACAGAAACAAGGCTGTTTTTCTTATAGACATTAAACCGTGTTAAACTTAGTGTAGCCCACCTGAGAAGGAAACAGGAAATTACGGTGGTCATTGCTATAACAATGGCGATGGTACTCTCTACTTATATTGCCCGTGCAATTTTACTACCCCGCTGGCCTCTAGATGCGCCAAAATTTGTTACCAAATATGAACTTCCTCGTGTTAATTCTGTCTGGTGTCTGGTATCAGAAATATCCCCTAAGAATACTGTAAATTCCCAAAACAGTTATGCTCCTTATTAAAATAGAATGATCTAACTATCAGGAGACGAACACTATACGTTACTGAATTTATCGGCTTCTGAATAATAAAATCTGATATTTTGCTTTTCCGGTCTTTGGAGTTTGTTATCCGCTATTTTCTTTGATAAATAATAACTTCGAAAGAGATTATTGCCATATATCCAGATCCACCCAGATCCCTGATGCTTGCTGAATTTAGCAGCAACGAGATTACAACGGTGACTCAGATACATCAATTCTGATTTCTTTTTTACCACAACTTCACTCAGAAAGCTTTCCTCTACAAGTCCGAGTGTTGTGCTGCGATGAAGAGCCATAATGTAGGAAGTGGCGATATGAACAACTAACATGACCCACATAGGTAGATAATGCAAGGTGTGCTTTGTCACTAAAAGTGACAAAGTTCTGACACAACTGTACAAATTCTTTTCCAAGGTGAACCCATTTCTTGCAATCATTTATTCGCATTTTAGAATTTACAAGAACCATCTAATTCGTTTATGCTGTACGGAAGCAGTTCTAGCATTTTCACTTGCAATGTCTTAAGAATAAAGGATAATCTTAATTGATGGCCATGCCAAAGTAAGACTCAGTTACACAAGCAATGTAAAGGAAAGCTCTCGGAGGCACCTTGTGAGATTTTCCTATAAATTTTGGATTTCTTATAAGTTCAAAAATAAATTCAAATAGTTGTGCCTTAATGAGTTAAAATTCAATTGAAAAAACAATTAGGTTAAGAAAGAAAGGAGATTTTGTACATCTACAGTTTCCTGGATAGTTATTTAAACCTTTCTGAAAGTTTAAAAAATCTAAATAATTGTTTACAAAGTTTAAGATACTGCAGTGAGTTAGGGTGGTATTGTACGTTAGACTGTAAAAAGTGCAAAAACTCAACATCCGTCAATGAAAAATGTACAATGCTAATGCACATAGTTTGGAGCTATTCTCTAGAATACAGTAAGCAGTTATCACCATAACTAATTATTGCTGATAGAAATTTCCTTGTTATAAATTATCATTTCAAATTTTTCTAAAAAACTCACCAATGTTCATTTTTAAATGAATACTCAGTGTTCCAATTTGCTAATGCAATTTAAATTAAATGTGTTTTTTGTTTTGGACCGATAAATTAGGACAGAATAATTAATATTCTAAATTGACAGCAATAAAAAAATACTAGAACAAAGAGATAAGCCACCGGAAAAGTGTTTTCTAAATAGAAAATTCTAAGGGAAGTTATAGTAATCAAGACTGTGACAAAATCATTTAATTTAAGTTTTATTGCTGGATTTGACAGTGAAGAAGCCAACAGCAGCAAAAATGAGAATTTTAGTATTAAAAAGCTCTTTATAAGACTGTATAGTGAGGATAGCTAAGAAAACAAACTATGAAATATGCAATTGTTAGAAACTCTAAACGATGGTCAATTGAACAAACATTTTTTAGTTAACTCAAGCTACGGGGATTTTCTAGAAGTTGCCCAAGCACAAACAGGAAATTTCATGAAAACTTAGTCTGTAGTCCTTGTTTAACATTGTTGTACTATTTGACCATTATGACATTAATATTTTGTTAAGGATTAATTGATACATCTAAATTGCAATCTTTTCCTTTTTCAGTCAATGTTTCACATGAATTAAAACATGGGAATCTTTTTTTCTATTGGATCACGGCATATTGGACAAACTTCTAAAGAAGGAGAGCATATATCACATGTTCCATGACCACAGAGGAACATTATGTTCTTCGGACGATCCATGCATATAGTACAGGTGTTTGCAGATTCAATTTCACGCACTTTAGCCTCTAGGTTTCTTAAGGAATTGAGAAGCTCGTCATACTTAGCTGATTCTGCATCACTCGGAGGTAAAAGGGGTTGAAGATCTAAGTAAAAGAGAAACATTATCTACCTAATGAACTATATTGTTCTGACTCTATATATATTGCATAGAACAAATAATGTAATAAAAGTATAATGTATTATATATTATTTCTTATATATTATGGAAATGAAAATAAAGGTTAATGGTCTAACAAACACAATCTGTTTTTGGTACTGCCGATTGCGACTTGTTAAAATTTTAGTCAAGTTTGTTACACAACATTTTGGTTCTTGACGTCGGTTACCAAAAGAAAGTTCCTTGCTAGCACGTCAGTTAAGCTTTCTGAGCCCAATGCTAGGGCTGGTTATTTTTCTATTTTTTTTAATTATATAATCAGGTATGTAGGCCGAGATGGCACTTACAATATATTTTCTAATTGAAGAAAAATGAAGACAATTAAACTAAAAATTTACTTTCAACCTACAAAAAATTTTTAAAGCATATGAATAAAAACTATTCATGAAGAAAGTTCTTACCTGCAACTTGCAGAACGACATTATGATATATCCATGATTAAAGTTATGAGTTAAATGATAATAGATTAGTATTTGTTACAGCTCTGATTCTAAAAGATATCTTACAAAATTTGCCATTTATTTTATAAAAATAATGTTTTCATGGGTCTTTAGCCAAAGGAACATAATATCAGGGTTCAAATGAAGGGTAGAAGAGAATTTTTTGTGAATAGTAGCTAGCATTTTGGGTTTTGTTTTTCCAAACCTGCTAATTTCTATTTTAAAATTATGGGCGCTAAGCCGTAATTTAGCAAAATAGCTTCGTTCAATACATCAAGAGATGCATCAAAACTCAAGTACGAAATTGAAGTCAAGAGAACAAATATTTGATAGAGATTCACTTTCTTACTTTTATCAAATTTTTGAGTGATTGTTGCTTTGCAGTAAACGCATCTCAGCATTCTCCCAGCACATCCTGAAACAATTTAGGAAATTGACTGCCAAGACAATGGGAAGGGTATAATTGAAAAAGCAAAGGGCAGAGACTAATTTTTTGCACTTTTCCTAAATACTACTGCAAAATGCAAGAATAACCAGCACGCTATAAGACTCTTTCACTTCCTCAGATCAGACATTTTATTTCAGGTTTTCATTTCCACTACAAGCAGAAATCCTGAAATTATTTTTCCAACCACCGCCAAATTCTAATATCGTAGACCTTAATATTCCGTGAGTTATACAGACAACGACGAAACAGGAAGCTGCCGAATAAAACGGTTTGGCTCCGGTTTGAGAGCTCGGTCGGCAAAAACTAAGCCACTAGACCACTCCGTCTTTAGGAGTGTCCTTTCGACTCAAACCGAGGATAATTTATTTTAAAACACAAAACATAAGACCTAGATTCAATGTTTTTTTTGCTTTGAGCAATGCTTTATGTTCAAGATCAATAATTTGTTCGCTTTATGTTCGTATTAAAATTGATCTTTTTGACAAGAAATTGAATGTACTTAAAATCTAAGTATTAATCACTTAGAAAATTTGATGATAAAATTTTTTCATGCTGGGTACCTGAACAGCAGACAATATGCTTGCAAGGCTCAAACAAAACATCTGCAATGTTTGCATCACATATAAAGCAGTCTGTGGCAACATTCTTCTTTGAAAATGAAATAACATCCTCCTAGAAAAGACACAGGGGAGCCATGATGTTTGTAAATTGTAAGAATTGTAGTTCACAAGTTGCAATGTGTAAATTCATATCGATGCTGATTTACAATTTATTCAGTTAGATGTAGTATCTTTTCACCTCGCAAGCAAAGCACTTGCAGAAATATATTGCACAACCGATACATGTAATTGTATGACCACAGGGTTCAAATACTGCGTCAGACGAACTTTCTCTGCACAGTCTACAATCCGTTGATCCAATCGAATCCTCAGAAGAGATCGAGGATGGCATATTTTTATCTTCCATACTAGCTGGGGCTGCCTTGCTTTTACTATTCATTCTGAAACATATCAAATTAAAAAGTAAATAAATCATATTTGCTAGCCAGAAGATAGAAGAAGTCGTTATTGAACTTTGTAGATTATCCACAGAATTCAAATATTATGATTAGAGTCAGTGGTATTTTTCTATCAAAAATGTAAAGAAGGCTTGAAATACAAACTTTTCATAGAATTTTCTGATCATGTCAACGACCTCATTGCGTGACCCAGATGCAAAGGGAGTCAATCGGTTTGAATTCTTTATATATGGATCTGCTCCGTTATTTATAAGAAAACATCCAAACACTGCATCAGTTGAATACCAGCTTTTTTTCATATCCAGCGAGCCAAAAAGCTAAAAAGTAGACAGTTCAATGATCTTTAGAAGATTCTATTCCAAGTTTGTTGCTCCTTTTGTACATAAAGAGGCTGTAGGTAGGAAAGGCAATCAGTTGATCCTTGCAACTCTTGTCGGTGGTTGAAAAGTTTACTCACTCGTAACAAGGGGTGTATAGAGATAAATATCTTGTGAATTCTATTCTGAAATGTTTCATCAGAAATTAAAAAAAAGAATTCACAAGATTTGTTTATCTCACAAGTAATTTTTTTTGGATATCTTAAGAATATCTTCTTCCATACTACACAATGTGGACACGATATTCGTGAGAGTGGTTTCTTCATTCTCTGATCAGGTATCTTAAAAATATCTAGTCGTAAACAGGGGCCGCAGTAGCAATATTACTTTTACTTGGACCAAAGAATCCCCTAAAAAAATTGGCCTTTTCGTCTAGGCATTTCAACTTACATTGAAAAAACTAAAAGACAGCTCCCAGTTGAAGAATAGGGCTGGTTCAATAGCACGAAGGATACCGCCGTTCAATCAGATTGAAGTAACCTGTGAACTGAATCGTAGTATTGGCTTTCAGCCTCATAAATTGGTCAAAACTCACGTTCCGTCTGATTTGAAGTTTAACATATGCTATAACAGATTGTCATACTGAGTTTTTCTCCACCAGGGGCTCACATCCGATGGAGCTGCTGCAAGACATCCTCCCCTCTATTGTTCGAATTAGTCTAAAATGTTGAGCTTTTAAAACATGTTGGTTCACTACAGCTTTCGATTGATGTTTAGGTCTATTTTGAGGATATGAAACGAGTCGCTCGATAACAGTTTTCACAGCTTGACGTTTATATGCGATGAAGCTTGATGTGTATCCCAATTTTCACCAGATTTTCAAGCTTATTTCAAAATATTCACCGGGCTTCAAAAAATGGTTAAGTTCTAGGTCCCAAAACATGTTTCACATTCTGCTTGCTGAAGATGTAACGAAAGAAGTTAGAAGATGGATCACAGTGATGCAGGGGCAGATTCAAACTATTGGATCTGTTGCACTGCCAATAGTCAGAATTTTCAGAAATGTCTTGTAAAGTAATGTAACTACTGTATAATTGAATAATAATAGAAGAACTCACACATATACCATTTTTGTACAATTTTATCAGCAGACTATAATCAGGATAGGTTGGATTGTAGTCAGGACTAGATATGACTGTAGTTAGGAATAGTGTCATTACTAGCTGATTTTGTAAGTTTGGCTTAAGTTTGGACTACAACCAGTATTAATTTAGGACTAATCGTTCGAGAAGTATGACGCAGGAGAAGTTGGTTTTGAGTAAGACCATAGTCAACAATGACCACAAATGGGATTCGGGTCAGAAATGAAAAATTATTGTAATAAGAAAACAAACAAAAAACGGCACAATCCTTTAAGTGAGTCACATTTGTGGCTAGTCTTGACAATAATCTGCAGGTCTTGTAATAGATAGTATCCTAGGGCATGCGGATACCTTCACACAGAACTAATAAGTTCAAAGCGTGCTTTGAAAGCTGCCTTTAATCGACAATGTTCATCAAAGGTACGAGGGACTGTTGATGACAATACGGATAAAAATATTCCGAAGAGTATGGTGAAAAGTATAACTCAGTTTGACAATTAATAATAACATATGCTGTATTAAAAGATGTCTGCATGATTTCTAAGAGTGTATTGTGTTTCTGTTCTTCTGGTCTTAGGACTCTCGACAAAATAAAGATTAAAAAAAAAAAAACAAAAACAAGCAATTCAGGCGTATTTTTTTACCTATTTGGAAGGCTTATAGTCAAAACGAGATTTTAACCTAGTTGCAAAGATTGTAACAACTGATACAGTTTTTCAAGCGAAGTTTTTATTGACAGCTTTAATTTGGTTTGATGGCAGTATGATTTGTTTGCGCTCGTTTTCCTAACTTTTGTACCGTTGTCTAAGAATTTTTGAAAAATTAACGAAACGGGCCTCTATTGTTCGATATTGTTTATAGCCCGTCTTTGGACATGCATGCTGTGATATGTCATTGCTGAGCCCATGTTCGTTATATTGTTAGTGTTCCCCTTCGTTCCTTCAATCGTCTAACCTGCCCTCTTTATGATAGACAAACGAAATGAAAGGATGCTTAACGAAAGAATACGAATAGAATGAAAGTATGAACAATGAAAAATGAAAAAGTATGCGAGTTAATTGATGAGTCATTAGTTTCATATTATCAATATATGATTTGCCGGATACGACTTCAAGACTGCCAATACCTTTTGTTATCTTTGTCTTTTTCCTGCATATATCATATGTATGCAATAATTAGGCCAAATGGCGTTAATCGTCTTTTACGGAGGAAATATAGGTTTTACGACCAATAGAATTTTTTTGAAACACACCTTTTTAACAATATCTTTATTTTCGATTCTTAGCTGATCTTTTCTTCCAATATATCTTTTTAATATCATTGAGTACCAACTATGCTCTCTCAAAGATTGCCTATCTTGAAGAGATACAATCATGTGCAGAGCAGTGTTTCCACGATAATCACATAGGTTTATGTCGGCACCTGCTTCAATCAGAAACATGGCTGCTCTTAAATTGCATGTCATTATTGCGACGTGCAGCGGTGTTCGTTGATCCAAGTCTCTGACATTTATGTCAAAACCAGCCTTTAAAGAAAAAATGATTTCTCATACTGTAATTAGATGAAAATGCACGTGTTGCAATTATGTGAAACAGCAAAGAATTTATGATTCAAACAAATCTAAACTTAGCCTTCTTTACGTGGAATTGTTTAACATATGCAGTAACAAAGGTCTAAAAAAATCTTTCTAAAAACAGTTTTGGCGCATTAGATGCGAAAATTTTCAGAGGGGGGAAGGGGTTGCTAACTGGTGTTAACTTCTCCCACACTAACTTAACTAATAAAGGCTTGAGAATTGCATTTTTTATTTTTATTCAAACCACTCTGGTGAAAGTATATAAAGAGATTTTTTAGAAACTTGTTATAATTAATAAAGTTTAACACTTTTTAATTTTAATCTTAGTTCTGCATTTTTTGGACAACCACTGTTCTAACTGATATGCGATTTGGCAACAGCAAAGATGGCTTTTATAAGAAAGCTTCAAGGAATATATAAAGATGGCAAGATTGATTCAGTCCATAAAGTTTTAATAATGTTGTATTATTTTTCGTGAAATAAATTTAGCTACCTCGGTGATGAGAAAACTGGCCAATTCTACACAAGAGATGACTGCATAATGCAAAGGAGCTGGTCCACTGCTAGGTCTGTTGATCAAATTCTTGTACCTCTTCAGCAACAGTTTTGTACCTCTAGAAAACATCAAAAATATTGTTGCAAAAAGTATATAGCTAATAAAGAGTTTTGAATAGTTTTGTTATTGTATACGTTGAAACATATAAATTTGATATAAAACACCATGTGTTAAGATACGTACGATCCTTTTTGTTATAATTTGCAAATATTTGCATATTGTTGTTTGTGGAGTCTAATGACCCATAGCAGCCTCGTTGTAATTGCGTCTAGCCTATTTATGATTGCGTTTTGGAAGGAAAAGTCTAAAAGAAAGGTTTGAGCTATGTGGTGATTTCTTTCGTCTCATCTCCTCAGTTATGAGATATTCTACAACGATTAAGCGATTAAATTGAGTGTCATTACATTCATTATATTCATACGTTATATTTTAACATAATATATTTACGTTACGGAGCCACAAACGGCAGCAAATTGTAAGTAGTCGAGATTTGATTTTCCTGACAATATTCCAATATCCAAGTGGTCACTTGACATAACAGCTTTGATAATATCTTCATTCCCTACAGAAAATGCCAAGTGCACAGCAGTGTGCTTATTTTTGTCCTAGAAGCAAAAGATGAGACTAAAGTACTTCTCATTTTCTTTCGGAATGACAACGGTGAGCTATTTTCTACTAAGCATTGAATTGTAATTTAAAAATATCTTAACCATAGAAATTTAGAAATATAATTACTAATATATTTATATCAGCTCCTTTGTCCATTAGATATTTTACAACATCTTCTCGTTCTTCAAAAATTGCAGCAGTCAAAGGAGTTCCTTCCAGCGATGGTGTATTTACCTGTGAAATCCAAAAAAATTATACTAATGATGGCTACTAAGAATAATTTACAGCAAAGAACTACTAGCTCTTTTCAAAAAATACAATTAGTGACAATTCCGATTTTTGAATTTTCATCAGGCCATTGTTTTTCTTACAATACAAATGACAGGGTAGGGCCAATGATAAGAAAAATAATGTCAAAAAGAGAAAAAAAAACTTTCTCTGAAGATGAATAAGATGTATTATAACTCCCAAGTACATATCGTAAAAAAAACATATAACTAAAAAAATTTGGTAATAGTAATAGTAATAAAAATGTGGGTAATAGTAATAAAAATGGGATTAGACGAGTAAAGGTGCCACAAGTCTAACATTACGCTCTTTAGGTTCAAACTATCAAATAAAAACTGCCAAACGCCTTCCCTAATCCTCCAATTTCCACATTTTTGCAGTATGACCTGAAAACTGACAGCAACCACATAAAACAACCTTTAAAACTAGCACCCCTATATCTAATGACTGCTGCTAGCAGAATTATAATTATTAAATCTAGTCTAAATGTGTCTAACAGCTCTAGGCATACTTTTAGCTTGGGGGTCTTCGTACCAGGCCGACTTCTTTAGTCATTAACTAAAAAGAGCCAAGGAGTGATTCATACAGTATATATACTAGTGGATGTGTCGTTTTCATCCTTCTCTGGCACATTACGTGGATCAATGAACAGTTGAAGCAAACAGCTGTCACAGCAGCTATGGATCAGTTAACATTTTAAAGGCAATAGACACGGATCACAGAGAATCGCCTTTGTCTTCTTGCTGTGGGAGAACAGCATTGGAAAGCAGTTGTTTTAAATGGATTTACATATGCTGTTGACAGTCCAAAACACAGCAAAGCAAGTAAGATAATTTCATCGCACTTTCATTTAAAAAATCGAAGGAAGTTGACGAAAATAAAACTACCCAAAGCAAACAGACGTTCGAGGCTTTTGAAATTGAAACTGAAGATTTTTTTTTTAAATATGCAACTGGCTAGGAGCTGAGATCTGAAGCAGTATAGCAGAAGTGCCTCGAATTCCAAAATGGAAATTTGTTTTAGATCGAAGATGGCAAGGCTGGGAGAAGGAAGTTTACAAAATGAAATAGATCTGACATTTGACAAAAATTGAAAAAATTGTCATTCATGAAAAAATGTCATAAAAATATATATGGCACTGAAGAAGGCGAAATGCCGAAAGACAGTAGTCAAATGGGATGAGAATATTGGGCTGTATGACTTAAAAGTATGGCGGCAATTGTTTTGAGCTGTTTAGCTCATGGGATTGTCGTCAGCTTTCTGATCATGCAGTTTAGGTTCGAGTCCCATCAATTGCGGTATGCCGCTTGTGGAAAAATCTACATATATATACATACATATCGCACGTACTGAAACTTGGCAAGAACAGAGGCGTGAATAGAAATATTATCCATGCAGGTATTGATGCAAGTCAAGAAATAAAGCTAATGCAAGCTGCAAAATCAGTACGTTTCAGTAGTTTCAGTAGTAGCTTCAATACGTGCGGTTCAATTTCACAAACTAAACTAACTAAGGAAGACTGGGTGAATTCGATTATTAGCGTTTAGGAAATTTGTTTTAGTACATGCGGCTCAATTTTACAAACTAAACTAACTAAGGAAGACTGGGTACATACATATCTGTATACATATTTTGAAATTTATTTGTATTTTAGTTGTTTTCTAGAGGATGAGTCGTTTTCGGTCTTCTGTGCAATGGGTGGATTCTAACCAAGTTTTAATTACTATATTTATTTCTAACACTAAAACCTCTTGAAAAAAAATTGCTATAATTATTGAACTTGTTTCTAATGCGCTTGATGCCACTGCGCGGCATCTTCGCTGATGTTCCTGTGTCATTTTCAACCTTAAATCACTGAAACCTCGTGAACAAGAATAATCATAACTATCGTATTCATTACTAACAATTTACGAAGTCCCTTCCTGGTTATTATTATAACTATTGTTATTTTTCCGCTGCGCGGCGCCTCTGTTCTTGCCAAGTCTTGCCTCGGAGTGCGGGATTTTGATATAGGTCCTCGATTCCGCGAAGTTCCAGCTCACTTGGTTCCTGGATTCTGCTCTGGCAAATGACGTGCACAGAAAATTGTCCCTTGTCTTCTCACAGTGGGAAGACAGCATCCGAAAGCTGTTGTTTACAATGGTCGTTGACAGTTGGAAACACAACAAAACAAGAAAAGAGAATTGCATCGGCCTTTACTCGAGAATTGGAAGGAAATTTTCATAAATAAAACAATATAGAGCAACCAGACCTTTGAGGATCTGTTTGTGAGATAGAATTTTTCGAAAATACGCAGTTTGCTGCAAGCAAAGATCTGAAGCAGTATAGCGGAAGCGAAGTTGGAAATTTGTTTTAGATCGAAAATGGCGAGCCTATGAGAAGTAAGGTATATAGATTCAATGTAATAAAATAGATTCGACACGGCCCAGGCAGTGGGGGCATCACTCCAGGGGTAAATGGAGAGAAAAAGGAAAGATCGCCGACCGTTAAACGGAGCAGCTCTAAACAAAGGAAATCAGCGGTTACAACGAAAATTACTGCGAAACGACCTGGATGGGATTCGAACCTATGACCTTGGGGGTGCCAGTCTGACCCGCTAATAAAGGAAAATCAGGATACATAACAATGGAAATCAGGATACATACAAACATTTGCGCGTTATTATATGGACTAGTGAATGTGTCGTTTTCGGTCTTCTGTGCAATGGGTGGATTGTAGCTAACAAAGATATAATCACTATTGGCATTTCTAACACGCTCGATGCCGCTGCACGGCATCTTCGCTGAAGTTCTTATTATTATTATAACTCTTTCAATCCTCAAATCACTGAAAACTCAAAAAATTGAATTATTATAGTGACCGTATTTATTTCCAACGCACTCAACTACACCATTCGAAGGCTTTTACCCAAATAAAAGCCGCAGATATGTCATTAAACAAACAGGTAAACTTGAAGTAGCTGGTCTTGGCGTAAAGATACTTGCATATATCCCGGTGTCGACTAATGACGTAGCTAGTTACTTAAACATCAAACATAACTGATTATTATTCGCACCAGAGACCCAGTAATCAACGCATAAACGAAAGTTGTTGTCCAAATAAACGAAATCTGGAGATTAAAGTAAACATTGAAAGCTTTTGAGCACAATAACTAGTATATTTCAAATCAAATTAGCTGTTACGATAACTTCCCACTCTGCAATACTTTCCATAGATCAATTCGGGAAAATCATTTTTTGCCATGGGTCTGGCAGTAAGCTTAAGTGATGAAGGACATGGAGCTTTACAGAGCAAAGTGCAGCAACAGAGATCACGTAGACAATATTTCTGACAACCATTTCTCTTAAGAAAATGTTGAGTAAAATTTCATTTTGATGCCGCTGATTCGATTCGAAAAGGCAATAATGATTCAGAGATAATTACTAAGGTCGGTAAATTAAAATTACCCTGTCATTCAATACTAGCAAGGGCTGCCTCTCAAGAAGAACTTGAAAAACTTGCTTCATCAGTGTCCGTTGATGACTTTGACAGGTTTGCTTGGTATATCTATCTAAGTACATCCATAAATATTTATAGAGGTAAGAGATTCAAAAATGCACTTTCGATTTTGGTAAACGTTGCGAAATTACATCTTCATCAGTACTTCTAGAGGTAAATATTCAACTTACGTCATGGGGGTGTGAGTCTAACAACTCTCTGACTTCTGATATATCACCAGATTTTGCAGCTTGCATTAGCTTTATTTCTTGACTTACATCAGTACCTGAATGGATAATATTTCTATTCTTGATTTGGAAAGTAACCGTTTTTCTACTTACAGGCCAATTAAAAGATGAAAAGATTTACAATAATTTGGATCTGTGTCTCTATATCTTGGATATGTGTTTCATCAAACAATACATTTTGAACAATAGACAGTTCTGTCGATAATCATGTCCGTTTTACAGGTGTTTCTGACACCTAATCTTAAAACAAAGCAATTAATTCGAAATCGATGATAATTTACAATTGCAATGATTTCTACAATGTACCTTGTTTTATTGATAAATCGATGATTTGCTCTAGTTTTCCCTCAACCATATCTTCTGGAACGATGAGAGTATTTTGGCCAATGGAAATACGTAAGTTGCCATCCAAAAACTTTTTTGTTATTTTTCCAATATTCCCCAAGCACTGAAAAATAAAGGTCAGAATCAGTTAATTTAGGATATCGGCTGAGCTATGTTTTACATGAGACTGTAGCAAGAGACAAGTTGCTGTAAAAGTTATTGTCCGTAGAAACTAACCTGTGTTTGGTTATATCAGTAAATAGAAAGTTTTTTCTGGATGGCCAATCATAAAATTTAAAATTAAAAAATTGACAAGAATCTGATAAGCAGTTTTGACTTTTGATATTCTTCTTTATACGGACTTACATCGCCAACGTCGTCAGTCCACTCTCGCACTTGAGCCTCATACAAACGCTTCGCAAGTTTACCATCGCTAATAAGTTTCACACTATCTCCTTCTTTTAATATCTCAGCAATTTGGATCTAAGGAAAAAGCAAAAATTGAAGGCACTATCAGAGTTTGATTTTCTGCAAGAAAATATTTGATGACTGTGAACTTATGTTTCATTTTTTTCTTAACTTATCGTAACTATTTATTAACCACATAAAGAACGATACACGTCTGGCCTGCTTTGTATTGGACAGAATCTTTAGAAGCGAAATACACTATACGATATATGAAACGGTTATAGCAATAACATGACAACAACAAGTAAATAGAATCCACTTCAGTTCAGCATTTTCTACTCTAAATGTAATTGTAATTTTAGCCATGCAGGTATCAAGGTCAGCGTCATGAAGGATCTTTATCCCAAAATACATGAATCAATTGCCAGTACAAAGCTAAAGCTGATCCCTGTCCAAATCCAATTTGATATCCTGCTCTGTTCCTCATTAATTCAGAGATATGTATATATCTTTGACTTTATCTAATGGGTTTTCTTCACTATTAACCATGGTTGATGTGGTATCATGCCTTGTATCCGATGAATGGGCGGCAATATAAAGTAGCTGAATTCTTCCAAACTCATTAATTCTATAATCGTAAGCTCTTACCAGGTCCTATCAGATCTTTGGCCAATACGACCTGTCTGTTTTCCATCCTAACCATTCCATCATCATTTGTTTGACAACGAGTATGCTTTTAAACTGCAGTACTTTATTGATTTATATGCTTTATGGCATGTTCAAGCCCACATTTTAAATTTGATTTAAATTCAATTTAAGGGTGCTACGTTTTAAATTGATTCAAAGTGTTTTTTTCACTGGAGGTCGCTCCAACCTGCTTGGCGTTAGGTAAAAGTCTTAAAGCAACATTTATACTCTCCTTTTTCGTGTGCTTAACGACTTTAAAACATGTTCCTGTTCATTCATCTACATATTGTTAGCTACCACTAGAGCGTTGTTGAATTGCATTTACTAGAATAACAATTTTCCCATTTTTAGATATCACCATTTTTCAGGTGTCCGGGGTCCTTCTTTTCTTGTCAAAAAATGTCACTACAGCATAATAATCAATTCGTTTATCAGTTATCTCCATTGCAAGATTTTTAGCACAAAAATTTGATCAAAGGGGTAATTTCACTGCGCCACGATGCATCAGAAACTTTGCTTGTTAATTTGTTATTGATTATTTTCAAAGCAGGAAATATACAGAGTCATAGTTTGAGTGTTTGCAGTTGATTTTAGAAAGAACTAGAGTGACATGTATCAATGAATAGATAAAAAAATTCTTATTAATAATAGCTACCTTTTTCAATAATATTGGATTCAACGTCCATCTTTGACTGCTTTCTTCAAATGCCACAGTAACATCATTTTTTTCTGTCAAATATTGAACGACGCCAATTTTTCCAATGTCCTGTATATAATTTTTAATTAGAATCACTGAAAGCTAACGAGATTGTTGAGAGATGGTTTTCCACAGAGTGGTTCATAGTTAATTAGAATATAGAAAGTTGCTTAAGTTTTCTGCTAAGAAATCAAAAATAGAAAAGCATTAACGAGACTTTTTCAGAGACATAGTAACGCATCAATTTTGACTCAAGAAGTTGCCAATTTTTTGGATTATCGCAGAAACATATACAAAGTACCCGTGTAACCAATTTTGTTGTTCTAAATTGGTTTTAGTGGCAATGGCTATCATGGTTCCGTTACACAGAGTTTTTCTTCATGAATTGTTGTCCTCTTTCTGATGAAGCAATGAGCAAGAAAGGTTAGAGCCATTTGCCTTAGTACAAGGTTAACGGTATTAAAAAAAACATTTACCTGATCCATGCTTGGGTGCCAACCACCATGCCCACTTTGAAGTGACATGCATGATTCTTTTGTTGCCATGATTTTAACTCTGTCGCCAATAGCAAATTTATTTAAAGAAGGTGTAATATTTTCTACAGCTGCTGGTATTTTGGATTCAAGAACTGGGCTTGGATCTTGAGAAAAAGGCTCATTTCCCAATAAATTCACATTATTAGCAGATGCTTCTTGTTGAAACATGCTGGAAGAAGGAGGTGTAATGTCCATCGGAAAGTTTGAAGCTGCCGCAGAGAGAAGATTTGTGGATACAGCTTGAGCTGCGGGTGCAACATCGAATTTCTTCCCTAAGACAGGCATATGTTGCTTGTAATAGAAGCTACCTCCAGCTGGCTTAACGCATTTTACATCCACCTTCAAGAAGAATATATTTAGAAGAATACTGCAATATAGTGTATTAAATTTGTGTCTCTTCAAATTTCCATTTAAAAATCTGTTCTGAATTAGCCATTATCTCCTGAATCCCAGAATAAGGCGTTAAACCAATCTGATGGCATGCAATTAATTAACAAAAATAGCCCATAAATAATGCAGCGTTTTGTCCCTGTATTTATAACTGAATTTATTGCGATACGTAAAATTTCAAAGTGATGACTTTTTGATGCTGAAAATGTGAGTAAATTCTTTAAAGTAGTTCTCTCCAATAACTTTTTTATACAGATGTACATCTATATCTGGATGTGTCTATTATGACGGTAAAGTGCTCGATACATAAACATGTAGAGCGTTATAGAATAGAAAATTGTAGACAAATTAAAGACAAGACATGGACGACGGACTTGCCTCCTTAGAACACCAGTGGACAGCAAGCAGAAAGAATACGAAAGGACATTATGAGACAGTTTAAGAAACACGGCCTTAACATCACCATACAAACCATTCTAAACGCAGTAAATTACCTTGATGTTACATTCAACTTAATAAACGAATCTTACCACCCCTACCAAAAGTCAAATGACGAGCCACTCTACATCCACGCAAAATCCAACCATCCACCTTCTATAATTAGATAGATACCAGCAGCTATAAGCCTCAGAATAACTGACATTTCATGCAACGAAGAAGCATTCAACGTAGCCAAACCACTCTACAAAACAGCACTAAAAAAGTGCGAATTTACAGAACACACACATATGACAACCATAACGAAACTGCAACACAAAAAAGAAACAGACAGAGAAACATCATCTGGTTTAACAACAAGAAAAACATCCAGACTAACGTAGGGGAAACCTCCCTTAACCTCATCCAGAAAGACTTCCCTTACAGTCACAAGTTCCACTGCATCTTCAACAAAAACAACACCAAAGTAAGCTACAGTTGTGTGGAAAATATGACAAGCATAATCAACCAACATAACAAGGAAATAATCTCTCCCAGAATGATTGCAACTGCAGACAAAAAATCAACGCCCACTAGAAAACAACTGCCGCACAACAAGCACAGTATACAACGCACGAGTATCTGCAGAAGACGATATACCGGCAAAAAACTTTTTGGACTTACAGAAGGAACATTTAAACAACTTTACATCCAGCACAAACTATCTTCCCAAAACAGAAAATATACCAACTGCACTGAATCATCAAATTACATCTGGAAACTTCAAGGTAACATAAACAACTACAACATCAAATAGCCAATCATCACCTCAGCAAAAGCCTACAATAATGTTTCACAACAAGACATCACTTTTTCTGTTACTCTGAGTTTAACGTTTTCACGATCTTCAGAAATACTCTCTGTTATAATCTATTACAAACATTTAAAACAAATAAATTCTACAATCAGTTGCAAAATTGTTGAGCCATTGACAAAAAAATAGTTTTTTGCTCCCCCCCTCCCCCCGTACCAATGTTGATTTATAGAAAAGGTCATTTTTCCGCAGGGTCATCGCGATTGTTAACTTATGAAACTGATTTCAACATTGACATGGGTGTAACAGGAACATGTGTTCTTATTCATGTAATCTTATATTCGTGTAACCTCCTATCCATGTAATATCTATTCTTGTCATCACGTCAATCATGTTTCGTTATGTTATAAATATCTTTGTAATCTGTAATTTAGGGAGTTTTTTAGTGTTAGTAATTATGGTGTATGTATGCTGAAACACATGTCATCTCTGACTCCTCGACTGCAACATAATCTCCTATCACAGAAGTGGTGTTAGGACCCGGTCGTTTTTTTTTCGTTCACACGTTCTTCATGGCTTCTCCTGAAGAACTTCTTGGCCTGATACATGGACTCGCTGGTGCCACTCGTGATCAGCATGCCGCTTCAAAAGATGTCTCTGAAACGACCCAGCAGCAAATCTCAGACCTCTCGCAAGCCGTTGCCGAGCTGTCCATTTCCGTGCGTTCTCGTAATCAACCTTCCCAAGCCACATTTCGCTTACCTCCGCAGTCTTTACCAGAATTTACTGGCGGTGAGTCATTAATTGATCATTTTTGTGAACAGTTAACACAAGTTTTGTCTTCGTCTAATATCGACACTAAATTTTGGATCCCGTATTTAAAACAACAATGTCAGAAAGACTCACGCGCCTTTGACATTATATGTTCATATGAAAATATAAACGCCTCTCGCACAAGACATCCGCTGATGAATTTCTGTGCCTGTACAATGAATGTTTGAAACTTCTTTGTACCCAACGGGGCATCCCGAAAGAACAGCAAATTCGCAATTTATTTGCTACTTATTACGGTATGCGCCAAAATCCTTCGGAGTCCGTTTCCAATTTTGCACATCGATTTATGGAAACACAACATTCCTTACAAAAGTTAATGCCTGGAATTCATTGCACTCCTGATCGTTCTCAAGCAGAGCTAATACACGCCTTCTCAATGAAATTACAGCCTGATATTGCCAAATTTTTAATCAGTCGTGAACAGCCTTTCACCGATTTATTGGCAGCCATCGAATGTGCTAAACGACATGAATCAGTAACTTTATCCCAACCTGAACCACAAACAGAAGTGTTGTACACTACTACTGGTCATTCATCACAAACACAGAGGTCCGGAGCCAACCAAAATCAAGGTTTGAATTTCAAAAATGACATTTGTAAAAACTTTAATCGTTTTTCGCCAAGTAGATGCGAACTTCCCGCCAATAAGTGTAAGAATGGCTATATCCATAAGTGTTCAATGTGTAAAAAATTTAATTGTAAGGCTCTACATCATAATGATAATGCTCATAGTTCCCGTAATCAACCCGGTCATCCCGCTCGACGTATAAATTCTAACAATCGCTATTCATCGTTTAATTCTGCACGTACAAATAATAATCGTTATCCTAATAATCGTATGTCTGCTAACGTTGCAGACTCCACAGAATCGTTATCGTTAAATTCAGTTAAGAATATCGTGTCTGATTTTTTCGTTGATTTAAAACTTACTGAAGTGGAAAAACGTCTTCCACTCCCTCCTCAACCTACCCCTGCCGCACCTCCTGCGGCCAGTTCTTCGCAAGATCATATTTTCGGCATGCCAGCCATCACGCCCTCAGCCCCTATTTCACTAGTTTGATCTTGCGAATCGCAACATTTTATGGACCAAAATCATCTCAGCTGGTGTTTCCTTGCCCCTCCCTCTGGACAATTGTTGCTCTGTTTCGCTCTTCAGCCAAAGTCATGCAGAGTTAGTTGCTAAATCTCGACCCGACCTTAACTTCATAAAACTCGAGCAACATGTCCCTGTTTCGGCCGCAGGCCCTTCATCCAACTT
>WUAR02598463.1:0-10000 GCA_015164055.2 Chrysaora achlyos | reverse complement strand
ACTGCAAGATAATAGAGCGTTCGTACGGAGGAGTGACACCCCAAGACCTTACCCAGCACTGAATAGCGCTTGCTCCCCAAGAATTCTCAGAAAACAAGAAACTCGTAAAGTCGGTTTTATGCCCCACATGCCCCACATATTTTATTATGCCCCCAAATGGCCCCATGGGAAATAAATCTTTAACAGAGGCAACATTCTCAGGGAGATAACTTTAAAATTCCTTAAACTGCTTCATTTAGTCAAAGAAAGGATTGTAAGAAGTAGCTTAATTTAGGGTTAGTCTATAGCTTCAATATATTAATGTAACATTTTTTAATACAAGATCCCTTGAACACAGTTTTTAAATTAAATTTTAAAAAATTAAAAAATTGAGGACAAACAGTTGGTCTTGTGAAAATATGAATGAAACAAAAAGATAAAATCGAGAAATATATGGAGGAATGATGTGAAGAATTAAGAAACTATGATGATAAAAAAAAAACAAGGAAAATAAGGCAAAATAGATTAAATACCTTCAGTGGCAAAACTTCTTTGTTGACACCGAAAAACAATGACATTGCTTTTGTCCACTGCAACAAACCAGCGACATCAGAACTGGTTTTCTTGGCACTTTCAAGGTTATAATCATCCATTTCTTGGTATGGAGCTAACAGCTCTACTGTTTCGTCATTTATGGAGTCCTGAAAGTAAAGAAGCAGAAAATATATTAAGCTTCAGGTACCATAACACTTTAGCTACAGGTAGCAAGAATCCATTTTTAAAGTCCTATACTTTAAGGTCCTATAGTTGAAGTTCTATACTAGCATATAAAACGCGCAGAATTTATTTTCATGTTACTTTGTGGATTTTTCATCACAAAACAATGAACTAGTTTAAACTACAAAACAAAGAAATGGGCTCTGTAGCCACCTCCATAATGGGGATCAAATCAAATGACTCTGCCTTTGTTCTCAGTTTTGAAACCATGAAGGCAGTTAAAGGCAGGATTAAAAATTCTGGAAATTTGAAATACTTCTACTAGCCCATCAATATATTAGTTACCAAGTCACGTTATTACTGAGTGCTGGCGTTAAATCTAGTTCATAAATTTTCTTCGCATGGAAGCGCTTGACAAAAGCTAAGCAAATTGATAAATGAAACAAGTCCAAGGTTCCCAGTAGAAGGAAAAACAAAATATATAAGAGAACAAGGTTTAGCTTGCAGCTATTTCTGATTACACGTAAAAATTACCTTTGGAAAGTTCATCAACTGTTGTAAGAACGAAGTTTGACTCATAAGTTTGAGTGACTCTCCCCAAGATGGTTTGACAGAATTCTTTTCGGGATCCATGGTGACAAGGTCGAGCTTTTGATTGAATAAAACCAGTACACAGTCCATGACCCTCATGATAAGGTGTGGTGGCTTTGCAAGCTTCCTTACAGTTGCAATGTGTGCTGGTTTGATCGTCTGAAGTGCAGCTTCGGCTTCTGCTAGTGCTGGTTTTGCTGCTTCTAGCTTGCCCTCTGCTGATACTTTGTCAACCTAGAGAGACATACATTCCATAAGCTATTGCTCGAAAAATTATCCTATTTAACTAGTGAAGTTTCTTTTTCTTTGCTATTCATAAGGCCTTTAAGACAAGAGAAGAAAAGGCAAGGCAAGGCAAGGCAAGGCAAGGCAAGGCAAGGCAAACTAAGGCAAGACAAGACAAGACAAGACAAGAGAAGAAAAGACAAGACAAGACAAGACAAGACAAGACAAGACAAGACAAGACAAGACAAGACAAGACAAGAAAAGCAGGACAAGACAAGACAAGACAAGACAAGACAAGACAAGACAAGATAGGAAAGACAAGACAAGACAAGACAAGACAAGACAAGACAAGACAAGACAAGACAAGAAAGGAAAGGAAAGACAAGAAAAGGCAAGGCAAGGCAAGGCAAGGCAAGGCAAGGCAAGGCAAGGCAAGGCAAGGCAAAGCAAAGCAAGGCAAGCCAAGCCAAGACCAGACCAGACAAGACAAGACAAGACAAGACAAGGGCAAGGCAAGACAAGACGAGATGAGAAGCAGCTATTAAAAGATAGAAACGAATTGAAAGTTTGTTCTGCATTATAATGATAGACTTACATTAATATCATCCACAATGGCCTGTGCTTTATCCTTCACTTTCAGCACTTGTGCTTTCACTTTCTCAGCAGCCTGTGCACTGGCTGTAACTTCCTAAATAATAAAAAATATAATTCGAAAAAATATCAAATTAAAACACGTACCAAGAAAACCAACTTTGTGATGTCTTGCAAACTTTAGAAAAAAGTTTAGCAAATTAAAAACAATTATTAAAAAGTTCCGAAAATAAAAAACACTTTCGAGGTGTGATATCTCATACCTCGCTAGCAGGCGATACTTAATTTTATCCCGCTTGGTTTAACTCTAAGCAGCACTGAAGTTAACTTATCCTAAGGAAAATTTACGCTGCCGACGACTCTGGGGATCCTATAAATTAATCTAGTCACAATACCTGCAATACAACATCAGCTTTCTTTGAAGCAATGGCTAACTCTTTCTCTTTGATTGCCAGTTCTTGTGACAGCTGAGCCACCGATGCACTTGCTTCTACTAATTTTGACAGACCAGTGTTCATTCGTTCGGCTAATATTTCGATCCCCTCGTGTTTCTCTTTGTAAATGCTTTTATATCCAGATATAAACGACAAATAGGACTTTGGAGTGACATGCGTCTGACGACGATATCTGTCGAAATATTTCAAGCAGGCTTCCGCAACCCCATCCTGAAAATTATGAACAACTTTAGCAATTATAGATGTACGTTTAATGACTGAAATCTTTGTGAAAATCTTATATTCTTAAAAGGAAGCGAAGCATACAAAAGTGGACTAGTGTTGCATTCTACCTCTACGTGTAACGAAGGGCCTTCAATAGACTAACAGAATTCTCAATACATATTCAAAGTTAAAAGGCAACAAAACGTGCTTTAATATTGAATATCAAAAACGAGTAACAGCGTATACAAAATGTTTTGTTCCATAATGATTTCACAACGTGAATCCCTTTGAAATACGTGAATACCTAACTTAAACACTTGGTAAATATAGCAATATCGAATATAGCTACTAAAAAATAAGACTAACAGATCATCAAGTAGCAACTTATTTTTGGCTCCTGAAAAACCAATCAACTAACTATCCCAGAACTCATGCTGTTACATACTCTATTGATAAATATTTAAAAAACAACCAAAGAAAATAAAAGAATAGGCCTTTCGAAACGCAATCAATGTTGCAGCAATTGTGAAGCACCGTAAATCCTCGAATTGGCCCCCATCGAATAAGCCCTCCCCTCAAATTAGCCCCCACCCTAGAACGAGAAATTGTTAATAAGCCCCCACCCCTGACATTTTGATTTTAGTCTTTTGAGTCCATATTTGTACTTTATCGAGCTATGACAAGAAAAATCACTCTTTCGGTTGATGATGAATCACAAAATGTATAATAAATGAAGATGATTTTATGAATAAATTTATAAGCCACCCTCGTTTAAGCCCTCCCCTCGAATAAGCCCCCCTCTAAAATAATAAAATAAGCCCCCACGGGGTTAATTCGAGGATTTACGGTACAGGGACAGCGCATTTCATAGAAATAGGTCGCTCTTCCATTTTGAGATCAAAAACTTACGTGGAATATTCCCATGGTATTAACAACAGATTCTTTAGTTTCAGGAGTGCAAACGATGTTGTAGGTCGAGAGAAAATGTCTTGCAACAGCAACCAGGGCATCTTTAGGCCATCTGCTGAACCAGTCCATTGTACAGCCACTGAATAAACCAGGAAATTTCAGAGATCTGTTGCGGAATTTTTCACCAACCTAAACAATTAAAACAACGTAGACAAAGACATTTGACAAAGGCATTTGACAAAGGCAATTGACAAAGACATTTGACAAAGGGTTACGCCCGAACCGAAACGTCAAGATATATTTTTTCCTAGTATTGGAACTTTGATTAAGGGCTAGGGCCGAAAAATCAGTTACTATTTCTACTCAAGGTACTGGAATTTTCTCTCGTCTATTTGGAACTTTTGGTCGACTTTCATTTGTATATTTTACCAATCATAGCTACCACCCACACACAGCAGTTATTTTGCATGTTCTTCATCTAAGGAATCAAAGTCAATCGTAAACAGCACAAACAGGTTAACTACAGATTTACTTGAATAAAGTTTAAAAACGGGGCCAACGCCAAAGTGTATATCACTGTATAGTCAGATGGGTGTATATATTTTAAACATATTGTAAAATGGATCTATTCATTTGCTCGTTCTGATTTGGTAGTTTGCTCAAAACTGTTCAAGTTAGATATGTATTGTTTCACTAGGTCCAAAACATGCCTTTCAAAAATCTAGTGCAGTAAAAACCCGCATAAAAGAACCTCCATTTTTCAAGCTTAGCCTAGCAAAGGTTCTTAATCCTGGAAATCTAAATTTCTCACTAATTCAGCTAAAAATTCTTAGTCTACTCACAAATAAATTACTTCCTTTTGAACTCCAGCAACGTCTTGTATCTTTACTCTTAGTTTTTAGAATGAACTTTGTAAATGTTTCACAAAAAATCCAAGGAAATTTAAGCCTAAAGGTTCTTAAAAAAGGTGGTTTTTTATGCGGGTTTTTTCTGTAGATCTTATTTCATTTGAGCTGAAAAGACGGAATGCAAGCAAAACACAAGCAACAACAACTTGAATTTACCGGTGAGAAGCACAGCACGACATGGAGGTTATTTTTCACCCTCGTAATGAAGTAATCATACAGGTTTTCATTGGTCGGGGGATGTCTTGGATATTCTTTCTTCATTATTGGTATGAGCTCTTGTGTGATTTCATCAATCTCATCTCTTGCAAACAAATTCGATACCTAAAAAGAAAAAGAAATATAGCATCAAGCAAAATTTTGATCATCATCATCAGGGTTCGAGCTAGCTCGGTTAGCATTAACAGTACCACACCATCCATCTCGATCAATCATCATTCTAGGGAGGTTGATTGCAACGGCTCTAGAGTCTTTGCAGAGTTTGTTAATGTAATTTTGATAAGGCACCCAGCACGTTGGTAACCATGACGTGGGGTCCAGAAGAGTCACTCGCTAACAAGTTATTGGTTAGCTCTGAAGCAGTGTCCTACGAAACGTAGACGGCGTTCACTCAATATTTTTGAGATAGGAGGGATATTATCATAAAGTCAGAGTTTAGTAATGTGGTAGAGTGGTGGGCGTTTTACAAATGTAATTTCTTTCCAAACAGCTAGGTAATAGCAGCAGCAGAATATTCCGTGAACAGTATCAAAAAGGCAGTTTCGGCTATGCATCTATGTGTATTTGCAATCTTTGGAAAAGGAGCAAACAGAAAAATTGAAAATTAGAGATTATTACAACATAGGAAAATGTTTGCATTTTGGAAAGCTTATCAACAATCAGCATGACCAGGTGATAAAAAAGCTATGTATCTTGATTGGATGATGTCACAGTGTGAACAAAGATTGTGTCTCTTTTTTTGCTCAAAATTAAATTTTCAGATTACCCAATTTGCCCGAATGTCGAATAAGAATATTTGTTGAAAATCATCTGTGCTTCGGAGCTAGCAAATCGGTTTGAAAAACACCCTGGAAATTTAGCACTGGATACCAAATTACAAAGCAAATAAATTTTAATCAGGGGGTTATGAAGCATAAAATTGCCATACCTCTCCAGAAGCGAGCAGATTGTTCATGTATTCAAGGAAAGCTTCATCTTTGATTTCGTTATCTGTGAAAATAAATGTGATTCCCTTGCCTCGTTGGCCAGCTGTTTTGTACAGGAACTTCAGGTCGTCCATTAGATTACTAACATTGTACGATCTAGGGATGCAATAATTAGTTGGGTACATTTGATAATATGCTAATAATACCAGAGATAACGAATGTGTTTAATCATAGGCAATACATTTATTAGGCACTGGTGGCCCACTGCTTAGATTAGCCATGGGCTATTCAGTGGTCCCTCTGCGTCTCGCACATAAACCCATGAACCCATAGCGAATGTTTTTATTACAGAGGTCTATAGGCCGAAATGGCCCTTAACCAACTTTTAAAATACAGCTGTTACAATAAAACTAAAACTAATTATCCTACTTGCTAGAAAATTATTAAATTACATTACATTTGAATATGATTATATAATTTGATATAGCATCCAAAAAATCATATAAAAATCATGAGAAGAGTATTAAACAAACTTTTATATGGACTTTATTAAAATATAATTTAACACCAGCAAAACGTGCAGCAGGGAAATAGAAATAAAGGTGATTTAAGTATAATAAACATAAGTTATTAATTATTTTATGTAATTTTTAAAGATAGCAAGTGTAAATGCCAACGAGACCAAGCAACCAATCAATCAATCATTCAAATTTCAAAGATTTGATGAAACATGGGTTAAATCCATACATAATAATATTTAATAGAAATCAAACACATATACCTTGTAAGTGTAATTTGAAAAGTTTCGTAGCCAGCAATGTATGACGCAAGACGAGTTAGACTCTGCTTACCAGACCCCCCAACACCGACCAGAAGAGCATTACCACGTGCAGTTCGAATGATCCGGGATACGATCATCAGATGAATCATAGCATCCTAAAAACATTCAACAAAATAAGAAGCTAAACACTCAACAGAGAAACCCAAATTTTAAACTTAAATGGCCATTGTAGTAGAATCTCCCTCCCCCCCCTTAAATGACTAGTACTTCGGGGTCCTTTCGCAAATGGCCATTGTAATAAATTTTTTTTCCCCTTTAATCGCTAGTACTTCAGGGTCCTTTCGCACATATGCAAAAGAAAATCGAAACTTCAGCGCGGTTTTCGGGTTTTACCGGTTAAAAGAAAACACGTGGGAAAAAAAACCTGGAATAGTGCCATAAGATTATTACGTCACAAGAGGTTGACGTACCAAACTGTACAGGAAACCGCTATTAGTTATGAAAGGATTGGTCACTGGAGTTGCCTTTCGAACCTCGTGATTTTCTTTACGTCGGTACTGAACGGGCTTTAGTACCCGACCCTCTCAAAGATTACAAAAAAGTAAACATCTCAGGCTAAAGTTTTATTGCAGGGGGCTTTTTAGCTACAGGGGCTTCCTGTACTCGACAAATACAACTTTTTTGCATCATTAGTGTAGTAGTAGCATCTGACTAGCTTTTCAACAAACCAACTTTTCACCAAAGCAAAAATGTAAAACGTGGTAGAAGAATACACTCCATCTTAGAAAAGGCACAACATAGATTCAACACTGAGAAACAACAATATTTCAGGGATTGTCCTAATGGAAAGTGAACACAATGTAAACACACACCCTATTCTGGCAACGACTGCCAAATATTCTCAATCTGAAAATGGTTAAAAACAATAACAATAATAATAATAATAATAATAATAATAATAATAATAATAATAATAATAATAATAATAATAATAATGATAAAAATAATAATGATACTAAAAATAATAATAATAATAATGATGATAATAAAAATGATAATAAAAATAAGCATGCTCTACCTTGAAGAACACGAGATCCATTCCAGCTCCCCTTGTAAATTCATTATACATTCCCATGTACATATTCAGCCTTTCTTTCAAAGAATCAAAGTCCTGAATTGGCTCGTAGATTTTTGGGTCATCTATGACAGCATCGTCAGGTTCATCACCTGAAGCAATATCAAAAGAAACGATTCATTGTGCGAGCATCATTCACTGATCGAAACAGTATTTTCACGTGTTGCAAGATTAATAAACAGAAACACCATAGCAGATAAAATATACAGAAATTGCAATGGAGTGCGATGAGTTGATCGACCGCAGTCGAAGGGGACCCGAGAATCCTCATTCGTTCGCTGCTACCCTTACGCGTAGGGATGGGCGTGACTCCTATCCCTGGACCAAGAACCACTTACCCTCAATCCTACGGCTTATGCTGTGTGCTTAGCATTGAGTACCATTTTTAAACTCTTTGGTATGACTCGGCCGGGAATTGAAACCACAACCTCACAAATCAGAGGTGAGCAATCTACTACTAGGCCACGGCACGGTTTGGTGTGCGGTACTCACGGATAAATAGAAACGACGGGAAATTTACGAAGGTTTCCGGCCTAGCCCTTTATCGCAATCCACTTCTGACTTCGATAAAGGGCTATCCCGAAACGTTAGTTAATTTTCTCATTCAAGGTACTCGAATTTTTTCTCGTCGTTTTCTAGACACACCATAAAACAGCCATAGGATAGTTCAATATGGTATGGTGTACTGCTGCTTATTATACTTCGCATCGTTATGTTAGTATAGTGCAGTTGTAATTGCCAGGAATGGTCCAATAGATAAGGAGGTATTTTGTATTTCAGGTATGTCATTTAATTTTATTTAAGGTATTTTAGTATTAAAGGTATTTTATTATATTGAAGGTATTTTAGTATTTAAGGTATTTTATTTTATTTTATGTATTTTAGTATTTTAGGTATTTTATGAAAATCGTGTGATGCACCTATGAGCCTTGTGGATATATGGCGCATTATAAGTGTCCTTATTATTATTAGTTGATACAATATACTTTAAGAAATAAGAGACAACGACTTAGGAAGATTCTAGAGAATCACAGCTCGATATATCACATTATATTTTGCGCTAACAATTAGCTTGACTAACGTTCTCAAGTTTAAAATAAAAGGTGTTTAGAGGCCAATGGTTTACATGCCAAGTGAAAGGCGCTTTGAGATTGAACAGTACCCTAAGCAAGTATATTGGTGAATATTAAATACTTGTTGTTCTTACCAGTGGCTTCGGGTGCATCTCTCAAGAAATCAACAAAAAACGGCTCTGGGTCCATCATAGAACTCAGCTCATGTCCAAGATCCTCCTCAGCTACGAGTTTGATTGCTTTCTCGAACCATTCTTTATCAGCAGATGATATAAAACGATCAGCTATGACACGGTTGGACTCATTCTTCCATAGATTCAATACGACTTTCGAAGAATTACCGATTTCACTATCAATGAGTAACATGCCCTGAGGGAGATGAAAAACAACTTCATACAAGTCTTTTTAAAACGACTAACCTGGTACGAACAAATGAAACTTTGCTTTAAAAATCGATAGGTTTAGGACGAGTTCAAATACGAGTACAAGTCACAAGATGCTTTCTTTATCAAAAAATCAGAGGAGTAGCGTTAGAAGTAGAATACTGAGGTCATGGGATTGTTGACAAGGATGGCAACAAAAGTTACAACAGATGTAGTAGCAAAAAGTAGATTTTCTTGTGCTGCCAGTGCTGCAACACTTGAGATTAAAGCGCCAATTTGGGGCATACAAGGACTCAAGTGGGAGACTGCTGCCAAGCTCCCACATAAACACCACCTTTTAAACCTTATCAAGGAATCAAGGAATCAAAGAATCAAGGAATCAAGGAATCAAGGAATCAAGGAATCAAAGAATCAAGGAATCAAGGAATCAAAGAATCAAGGAATCAAGGAATCAAGGAATCAAGGAATCTAAAACAAGGAATCAAATAATCAAGGAATCAAAAAACCAGCGGATTCAAGAATCAAGAAATCATTTAATCAAGGAATCAAAGAATCAAGGAATCTAAAAATGAAGGAATCAAGGCATCATGTCATCATACCATCAAGGAATCATGTCATCAAGGAATCAAGAAATCAAAGAATCAAGGAATCAAGCAATCAAGAATAAAGGAATCAAGGAAACAATGAAACACAGAATCAAAGAATCAAGGAATCAAAGCATCATTTCATCATTTCATCAAGGAATCAAGGAATCAAGGAATCAAAGAATCAAACAATCACATACCTGCCAAATTCTGCTTAAATCTCTCAGATTGAAAATATAATGAAACTTCGCGGGCGTAGGTAACATTTTCACTTTTATTTTCTGCCATAATCTCCTCGTGGACGATACCAGCTTATCAACAAG
>WUAR02598352.1:0-11243 GCA_015164055.2 Chrysaora achlyos | reverse complement strand
ACCATCTACTCATAGTCTTTCATTTTGCTAAATAAAGTTCAATCCTTCAAAATTTTGCAAAAAGAAGGTGCTCTTCCCATGATTAGCTAAGACACTAAAAACGTTTCTCCTTAAGAATCTCCTTTCGCACAAATTATCTTGTTTTTACCTTTCGTTTTATTTCTGTATATTGCATGTTTCCTTGCTGTTTAATTCATCTTTGTAAGTTATTAAATGCATGAGTATTTGTATGTAGAAGTGGCATGGAGAATCAATTAACTAAACTGAAATTCTAATTCTCTGAAAACGGTGAGAAGCAAGCAGTGGATAAACTTTCTAATCAATTGCAAGGTCTACGCAGAAGAAAATACTTCGAGCCTGCGCCTCGTCAAGAAGCCCAGCCTTTTTCCTATCGCTGAGACCACACCTCATGAGAGAGTGTGGGTTTCTCCTCACGCTAACCAACATGCGCAATTTCACAGGAGCGAAGCGCAGCCACAATTTTTCTTATCATTAGAAGCACAAACATTGCTATTTGTCTATTTACTAAACATAACAAGGGATTTTGAAGACATGCATGACAAATGAATAATCTACATGATGAAATTTTTGGTCAGAATCAATGCAAAAAAATATTGTAAGTGCGTTGGCCAGTGGTTAAGATCTAACAATATCTAGGGAAATCTCTAAGATCTTGCAAAATGTTTCTCTATCTACTATAAATGGCAGATTGCTTAAATATCATATATATAAAAAGTGTAAAATTAGATTGGAGGTGCTAGCTTGATGACAGTATTTTTCAGCCAAAAACCAATTCAAGCACCATGCCTTGGTGTAACTTTGCTTACCTTAACTATTCGCATCAAATCTTGAGTTATAGCTATCAGTAAGCAACACTGCAAAAAATCTCGAAGCAAATGCGCTTCTTGCACGAAAATTTAAAATCTAAAGAACTTGTTTCTTCTTTTAAAAACAAGTCAGTTGTTGAGATAAACATGTTCAGAGATAAAAACAAAAAGAAATTGACAATTTTCAATCAATGCACTTGCAAATACCACTGAAGGTATACAATACACATATATAAAAATTCCTTAAATCAATCAGTTGAATTTCAGCAAGTTTCGTTAATTTTAACAATCAATTGGCCTAAAGCACGCTTCGCACATGTTGGGCTTTTGTTGCCGCTGCCCATATAAGTTTGGCGTTTCTGCCACCAAGCTGGATGCCCCGGTTGATTGATGATGCGATAAAGCTGAAAAAATCCAGAAGGTTCCGGGTAGAGTTGCAGGAGGACAAAGAATCTCGTCTTGTCTTGATGCCATCTTGTTGCAAATGAATTTAGAAAACGCAACGTTTGGAAACAAGGTCATGGGCCACGCCACATCATGCCGCAACAAATGTGAATCTAGCAGCTGTTTTTAGAAAAAATCCTGCATGACAGTAGAACAAAATACTGGCAATTTAAGTTTCTATTCACAGCATGTGTGGCTGTCTATATTGTGGTGCTCTTGCTTTTTAATTCTATTACCATTTATGACCATTTTATTTTATTACCTTTTTATTCAATATCTTTGCTTCAAGCATTCTGCAAGGCACCCAGTAAACGTCAATTGGTATCGCGGGTTTTTCAAATTCTTACTTTGGTTATCATAAACCAAAGAATTCCGTCTTTTGACATAGCAAAAGCAAATAGGATTTCAGAATATTCTTTTATTTCAACCTTCCTGAACCTAAGCACCTAATTTATTGTTTTCTGTTGCATTACGCTATTGAGATTAAAATAGAGATATAATTTAAACTGATAGAATTTAAACCGGGTTGGCTGTTATATTTTATTCGAAAAAGCTATATTCTGCTATCTGTCATTTCTGCGTCACATCAACGAAAAGGTAGTGTCCAGTTAAAGTGAAAAGGCTGCTGTAGTAAGACTGTTGCAAATAAACTTGCTCGTCCCGAACTTTACCATTGTAAAGCTCTGTTCACCTTTCAACTAGTCCAATCGTATCTTTAGATGCCTCCATCCATCCTGTTTCACTGTCATTATAATTCAATTTAATCAATCATATTTTAAATATACCAAGATGTATGCTTCGAGAATGCATAACAAAGGTGGAAAATAAACACCTCATGTTATAAGTCCTCCCTTGACCAAAGATAATTCAGTGACGTAATGTTTCTTTGACTCTGCCAGTGCTTGATAAATCTTCGTTTTAGTGAATCATTAAAAAATACCAATGTGCTTGTGAGCCTAAATTCTTATAAAATTGTTTTACACCAGTGGGGACAGGTTTATCTCATGGAAGAATCATACTCCAAATCTTTGATTTTTTCTTTTTATTTTGATTGCCTTTGCCAATAACTTCAAGCAGGTACGGAGCATATTTTCCATCACATTCTTTCTCAATCATATTGTACAATGATCGACCGTAGGTTCGACGAAATGTTCCTTTAATATCGTTTAAATCCACCTGCAGCAAAATAAATGTGCTATGAAAACATCATATTAAATTTCAGCGATTGCTCACAGTATAATAAAATAAAGCTGTTGAAGAAACAAGTTGCCAGGAATATGACAATCGAGAGAAAAATCTATGTCCTGAGAACACTTGATCATGATTTACAGTCGAAATTGTTGGTTGGTAAGCTTAAATGATAATTATCGTACCTCTGCTCTAGTGACGACACAGCGAACAAGCATTTTATGGTCCATTGGATGCAATGCCATAGCTTGGTAAATTCTTTCACAAAAATACATTGGTGCATCGCGAACATTACAAACTGAAATGATACAAATATTCGTGTTTTGTGAGCAAAATGCGATAGCATCTTTTTGAAAATGTAATTTGCTGTATGTATTAAAAAGAAGATATTGGATTGTCGTTATATTAAATGTTCCAAATCTCGTTCTTGAAAATTATCGAATTCTTCAATTTATTTCATTAAAAATTTAACAACAAACAAGGATAAGGAACTTGTTTTACTTATGATAGAAAAGGAGAAGTTTTAACCAAATATGAATTATTTTGTCATGAAAAAGAAAAATAGTGGAAATGACAAGACTACTCTTTCCCCCAACTAAATATAATTCAATTTCTATTGATCTCGTAGGATGCAATTTAGAAAAAACTAAGCGTGAAGGAGGATTTAGCAATAACTGAATACCAACAAAATGGGGACGACAAGTGAAAGAAGGCAATTTCAATATCATATCATACTTGCGTCTCGCAAAGTTTTTATTACAGGGTGAGTAAAATTTATTTTGGAACTTAAAACTAAAGGAATAGAATAATAGAGGATTCGTTGATAACTAAATAATTACCAATGGCGGTGAGAGCCTCTAAAAAATCTCCCCTCAAATCATTTTCCAGTGCTTCAAGAATATCAATGTTATTGATCTGCAGATAGAAAAGTAGCAACCAACTAAAATACTATTAAAGAAGATTCAAAAAGTATGCATTAATCACAATTAATTTTTTTATTTCACCTACGTCAATGATTTATAAAAATGATTGGTTAAAAGAAGCGTTACCAGTTTATTTTTGTTCACACCTTATTCATTCCTAACAATTTGTCCCTTCTTAAAACTATCGTGAATTAAAGAAACGAACATAGAAAATGTTGTAGTTCACTCACCAATTCCTTTGTTTACAATTTGACATTAGCCAATCAAGCTACGTGGGTCATATCACGTGGTCATAAATAATACAAGTTAATTAGCTATTCAAAATTGTAAAGAAACGAATTGATGAATGAAATACAAAATTTGTCCATGTAAAAGAAACACCTTTTCCATTGACTATGCCGAAGCAAATCTTTAGTTTACATGGTAATGATAAATAGTAAGTAGCTTTGCATAATATTGGTTGAAGAATTCCAAGTTTCTTCCTTAAACTGTATCGTTCCTTTAGAAAACAGTTCATCTCCTTGTCAGCAATGCATTTCATTCAGCTCGGAATAAGGGCGACTTAAAAGAAGCATTTACGCTGATTGAATGTAAAACCTAATTCAATTTCCTAAGTGACACAACTCAAGTCAATAAAAAACCAAACGGCATGCGTTTCTATCAGTAGCGCACGAAAAATGTAACTTCTATTCGGTAAAGGGCAACGAGACATTTCTCTCTAAAAAGTGAATCTATAGCCGTTTAACTTTCAGGTTTTGCGTAGAAATAAAAGAAGATTTGCTTTAGGCAAAGTTTTTGTGTGCATTAACATTGGCTGATTCACAAATCAGTTTGATAAGTCGACTTTGTGAACATGTTTATCAAAGTGTTGTGAAGTTACATTCATCAAGGCCAAAATGAGCTGATATGCCACACGAGATTCCGGCGTTCAATTGGATTATCATGTTTGTTTTATTTATTCAAGAATAGTCTATTTCGAAAAATAGTAATAAATGACTTTTGATACCTGCGTGTAGTAATTGAAGACTGTCTGAAGATGTGAAAAGTTCCTTGTCGTGAGGATTTCAATATAAACATTATAATCAGTTGTTCTTTTCTCGTGAGCCTAAGGAAAAGTGGTTAGATATAGTGCATGCATTTCTTCATCAATTATTCATTCTAAAAAAGCTGTAAGACACGAAGTCCTACAGAATGTTTTACGCATAATGAAATTTGGTTTTTCAACAATCACTGTGAAATTTAATTCTTTGTTACCTTGGCTCTATGGATATGCCATTGAGACTTTAAAACGGGCAAGAAATGTAAAGACTCAAGTTTCAAGCACCTAGCGAATACAAATTGACCTTATATATATTTAGAGGCCCACACATTATATCTTGCACTTTCTAACATCATCAGTTTTAGGAAAAATTAGTTTCAGGCTGTCTGCGTGTGACTGAGAGAGGAGAAGGGAAGCAAGCACAATCGCAAACATCGGTTTCAAGACATCATTTAATTGAGTAAAAGATGCACGAAATGCAGTGCCTGGTCAATACAAACCAAGTACGCCAATTTTCTTTATAGTTAATTAAGCCATTTTATCCATAAATGTTATCGCGAACAAATTCTAATTTATTTGATTTGTGTCGAAGTGACGCAGCTGTTACACAAAATATGCATTTCATTGAGTGCCCAAGATAGTTTGGTTCCAATGTAGAGATAGATGAGGGCCTACGACGCCATGGGGCCTATTTTTTTTGCAGTATTGATTGGTTTTATATAAAAATTTGCCTTACTTTTATCATTTTTATATGAAAGTTTGTTCTACCCCTTCCCCCTCCCTCTCTCTTCTGATCTCATCAGAGGAAATCGGTGAGAAGGGAAAGAAATCAGTTCAATATTCACGTCACGAATTTATGTTTGTTAAGAGATCACAGAGTCAAAAATTCCTTGCTTGCACAGAGTTCAAACAGGACAGGTAATTGATGTGTAGTATAATAAGCCACTCATTTGTGATTGAATTGAAGATTAGACTTTTAAAATGAAAAATCTTGATTTAACAATTTAAATGCTAAGTTCTTGTCCATCCACACAACATTTGAGATGTGCCAAATCAAGGTTTTGTATAACATACCTTCTTGATGGATTATAAGCATGTTTGTAGAATCACACACGCACATAATAATAGCTGCAGGACTATTAGACTTTAATAATTAGTATCAATTTTGCCATTTCATGCAGTTAAATTATATCTGAAATACCTCAACTAGTCTGTATGCATCTTTCTGGGCAAGCTTGTCGTCCACTATATCTCCTTCGTCGCGCTCACACTTGGAAAATATCAATCAATTAAAACTGAAATCTTTTTAGGTTTAGAATACGGTACAGAATTCATATCGTAACCTAAGAATCACATCAGTGAGAGGCGCCCATAATTTTTAAGCCACTCGTCAAAAGCATTTATAAAATTGTAACATTGTATATGTTAATAAACCATTGAATTTCTTTGGCCATTATATAGTATTTTTGTTAAAAGTAACTCTTATGTATCATAGTGCTCCAATTAAATTCTGTGAAAGAATTTACATTTGGATAAATAGCTAGCTGATGTCAGTAAAATATGATATATGCAATGTTGTGTTTGTGGTTATAGCAGGTATCATTGCATAAAAGTAATATTCAAGGTTCTAAATACCGCTAAGATTTTATCCAAAAGAAGCTGAATCCATCCAAACGTTACGTTGTCAAGATCTTCTTTTAGATCTCTTCCAAAAACTGAAAAAATAAATCCGTCATGAAACGTTTAGTCACCCTGATGTTTGATAAGGCCTATTTAATCATAAAATCAAACATGACAATTGCGCACTTTATTCTACAAAGAAGTTAGAACCAGGAGGGTCGTCCCGTAGGGAATCTCAGGCAGGGGGGTGTGGCTATTTTGATTTGCCGACTGGAGTAAAAATCGGAAAAACGCCTATAAACCATGAAATTGTCTATAAAACAGGGTTTAAGAGAAACGATTTTACCGACTGGCATAACATCTTGTATCGATTTGCAGACTGAAACTTAATCCAGGGGAAGGGAGTGTCACACCCCCAGCACGCCCAATGTAGGGAAGGGCCTGTTTAGAACATATATTTACTGCATTATTTATAGCTGCACACGGCACATCCCACTGTTCGCTAAAAACAATTTTTGTGAGCTTTGCTTCGATTCACCACACTGATCTTTCTTGAGGAACTTTACTTCTTCAGTTTTATACAGTTTTATATATAACGGTCGTCGTACAAATTCGAACACCCAGCTACTGGGTCAACCAGGAAATGTCTTGGTTGGCTACTACACCTCTGTTGTCTGGCAATTAACTTTTTTTTAAACGTAATGCTTGTAATTCATAGTATATTTATGTTTTGCTTATTTAATGAAAAACCAAATAAAAACTGCTTACCTCCTTGGTATGCTCTTTTCATCACGCCAATTTCCTATAAAATAAAATAATACTGACATTTTCTTCGATATCAACCAGGCAGGGGGCTAGAGATACATCCTGCAATAGAATTAACTCTAAAATTTAACTCGCAGCGGCAGGTGGCATCTTAAGATATGTTGCATGATAAATGTTGCAGTTGCAATAAGTCATATCAGCAACTGCGTTTGCAACTTTTCTTCTTCTCTTCTCTCATGAGTGGAATAGCTAGAACAATCATTTCAACATCGATCAGATTTAAAGGAGAAATATACAATAAAGTTCACTTCACCTTTTGCAACAAGTAGCCCAAGATAAGATGAAATATATTTTATCGAATAGTCCTCGTTTAAGATTGTTCAGATGCTGAAAAACATTGCATCAAAAAGCGTGACCGTCACAACAGCGTTTTATGCGAGTTTCTTAGCAAAGCAAATTGTAGAGAAAACTGCAGCCTATTACACAATATGTGTGGCATGCAAAACAGCTCTGTAGCAGAATTTGAATCGAAATCATTAGAAGCTTGTTTCTGGTATGATCTGTTCTAGTGCTTGAGAAGCTTAAAGATCTTCGTACTCTGCTGGGAGCACTTAATCGATAAGAACTGATAACAGCATTTCATTAAGCTTTCAATCATTCAGTTCCTTTATATCATGCTTTATAAATACCATTATAGACACATATATATAAAGTTGCAGAGTGTGTGACCTCAAGACTGAGCAGAAATTCATCTAATTAGCTCAATCTTCACCCATGGTCTTTAGAAACGTACGTTTTGCTGCAATTAGTACACAACATTAGACCAACAAAACATCATCTGACCAACGCTGCCTGTCGACCTTTCCAACTTTGCCTTCTGTTCATATCTTGGTGTGACACCTGAGACATTATTTAGTGTAACCGAAGAGTTTAAATTTGCGATCTTTAAAGCAAAACTTTATGGGAGCGTAATAGAGCAAGAGTATATGTTTTATAAACCGCCTTGTATTTGAAATTTATTGGTGATTTTGTGAATATGCCCAGTTGACAACAATGTTAAAAGCATTTTCTGTTAGCTTTTGATAATTCAGCACCGTTATATAAATATTTATTTAAAGAATTTTATAGCTGTTCAGGAATTGGCATGTATTGAAGGTTAGTTGGATATGGTAAATGAAAAATTGAAGACTTACATCATTTCCTCTCGTGCACATAATCTTAGTTATGGTGTCAGTAAAGGAGTCTTCACCTTCGGGATCATCCCCAGCTTCATTTTTGTCCTATTGAAGTAAAAAATCACATGACACTCTTTGTTATGCTTCTTATAAGGAAGCCACAAAACCTTTAACAAGTTCTTTTCGACAGTTAAATATCTACTTTGAGTATTGTAAAAACAGCCAAATATGCTGCAGTTTGTCCTCTATGACGGACTCTGTTGCGTAAGGACAGTAATATAGATCATCTTTCAAGTTTTAACTTAAGCTGATTTTGCTACAATACTCTGCAAAAAAGTGTGTGAAATATCCACTATTAAACTATCATAGTTCGAAGAAGCTTACATTCCAGACTTCAAAGACACAAGAAGAATCATACACTTCCGGAGCCAGCATCAATCCAAGAATGAAATCTTCCATTTCAGGTCCCGTTAGATATCGCAGATCATCAACAAGATCCTGAAGGAAATATTGTTCTTTATTCATTATATCTTAATTTAAAGTTACATGCCGTAGCTTTGTTAACACAAAAAAACAAAGAACTGCATACAACAGCTTATATTTGTTCGCCAAAAGGTGTTAGGTCGTCTCAAACAGCCAAACTATAATAACAATGATAACTGGCTTGTTTAGATAACATATCTGCTCGTTGATTCTTTTTGCTGCTGCTAACTTTAAAATGTAAAAATCTAGAAAATCAGATAGTTTTGGATTGGTTTTTTACACATGGTTTTTAAAAAAAGAAATTTTAAGTTTCTTCTGGTTTGAATAAATGTGTCATATTGTAAAACTTTGCTTCTTGTCTCATTGTATATCGTATATAGATATTTTGAAAAAATTGCATTAGGTTGATATCAATTTGCTTCTATGCCCACCAATTCTGTTTTACACCCAGCTACTAAAAGCACTGAACCAAGAACACTACTTTAACCATTCAACTATAGCAGTCCAGGGACGGATGCAGACTAGTGCACCCGTTGCACTTGCAGCAGTCAGACTTGGCAATAATTATTTTTCTGGCTCTGCTATTTCTGCTATCCAGAGTACCGGGGAATGAGTTGTTTGCAATGTGAGTTGCATTCTTACTGTGGCACAAAAGTAGATTTACCCGTGTAAGCTAAACGTATTGTCTATACCTATTCTAATAAAAAATTGCATTGCATCAAAATGTGTGCAACAGTCAAATACAATTGTGCTACAGTCAAATACTATAGAGCAACCAAATTATTATAACGTGGGTCAATACAGGCATTTCTAGCTGACTAACTGGCACTCATCATCGCTGTTAGTCAACTCAATTGGTCGACACTTTTCCGCAATATTTGAAGTAATTGAAACAATAGCGTATCGAGGGGGTGTTTGTCTTGCTAGAGAATATTGTAGGAATAGATTATACAACTTTCCACGGAAGATAGAGTTTTAGGTCTAAATTGCTTTTTAATTATTTGATTTTTCCAATACCGATGTTTTTTTTGCTTGTGGGTTCTTGTTCTTCTGCTGGCCTAACGAAGGTTAAAGCTTAATTGACGCTTCTACAATGCTGTTCGAGGCGAGAAAAAAGTATTTTCAGCATTTAACTGGAATAACATATTATATTAGATTGAACACGCTTTTCTTGTTGATTGACTTACTATTATATTAGAATTGCGTCCTTAAATAGCAACAATTTTGGCCGATTAATGCTGACAGTGTTTAATTGATTGTTGTTATATTTATTCTTGTCAAACTAAGAGTCAGAGCTAAAATTCTCTTTGCAAAAACATAAAACTCCGGTTTTCTGTATTATGATAAAGTACCTTATAAAATCTCCATGCCCCCTAAATGAATTTTGAGAGGGGCGTATTCCCATGCTTTAGAGTTCGTAGTTCCTTAAAATGTTTTTTGGGGGTTTCTCCGCCGAACCCCTTTATTTTGTACTGCCGTCAACAAAATTTTGGCAACCGTAATTTAACTAGCAATTTGCTCAGAATTGTGTCTAGTTGTTAGCCTTTTAGCTAAAAAGGTAAAACAATGCAAAGAGGGGGGGGGGGGGGGAAACGAGAAAACAAGCTCACAATGTGATATTTCATTGATTTGCAATTACTTACCCTTCTGTATCTTCGGAAGAATTCCCTTACAACAAGCTGTCGCTGAGCGTTGTTTCTTGTAATGAGAAATTTCAGAATTCCGTCAACATTGCGAGCTAGAAGATAAGGAAATTCTTAAGTGACACCACCATTTGGTGAAATGAATCCTCCATCAATTAACTGTCAGAAGCAGAAAAATATAGATTTTTTCACCGTCGAGCCATTTTTGAGCATAACTTTTTATTTTCTATTTATAAATTATACCCATTAGTTATTCATGAATTAAACGATGATGGTAGAGTATGAAACTTCCAGTAACTTTGTCGTGCTATTTGATAAACCAGTATGATAAAAACCATAATTCAAGTTATTTGGAAAACGGAAATAGTCAATAACTAGAAGGTCTAGAAGAAGTACATCAAGCTGAAGGCGCACTCCGCTAAGTTGTCAAAGATCAGAGTGTGTCAACAAGTGAAGAGGGAATGAATTAAAACGATAAATAATATTTGATATAATCTTTACTTTTTTGAAGCAGAGCTCTGCCAACTGCTTGTGCATCCTTAAGCGCATTAAAATCGTCCATTGGCACACCAGCAATAGTTCCTCGGTAATACTAAAAAATAATTATTACTGTCACATAAATATATACTGGATTTGAAAATATTTCTAGCTATCTTGATGCCAACTCAATAGGAAAAGGGAAATCATTCTAAATCTCTTGGCTCTACAATATGAAGAATTTTACCTAACAAATCATAAAAAAAGTCGTGCAGAATTGTTTAAACACGTTTTGAACGATAAATTTGAACTGATGCGATATAAAAGTAAGATCGCACACTTTTTCTAGAATAGAGATCCTGGTTACGTTTTTTCATGGCCATAAATTTTGGGGAAAACATATAAATTTTAGTATTTTAGTCTAATTCGGTTTCAAACTGCTCCTCCAACCTTAACCTACACTTAACCTGCACTGACCACAATTTGACTAATAAATTTTATTCAGTACATAAAGAAAGTTACAACTGAGTAAAGTATTCTTGAGATATTGAAAAACGCATAATTATAGAATGCAGAAAACTTTTAGTGATGCAGAAAAAATGCTTTGAAGAATACTCACTTTCTTTCTTCTTCCCTTTATAAAAGGCACTACTTTATCG
>WUAR02598241.1:0-11146 GCA_015164055.2 Chrysaora achlyos | reverse complement strand
GCTATCATGTCACTGCATTTGGTGAAGATTACTTTTTTAATCAGTGTATTGTAGACAGGAAGAATGCACACGCCTTTCAATCTTTACTAACAGGGCGTGAAGAGATACATCTACAGCTATCATGTCACTGCATTTGGTGAAGATTACTTTTTTAATCAGTGTATTGTAGACAGGAAGAATGCACACGCCTTTGAATCTTTTCTAACAGAGCGGGAAGAGCGACATTTACAGCTATCATGGCATTGCATATGGCGAAGACAAAATAGTTAAGATGAAATGGGGTGCATTAAAAATATTGGGTGCAGCCCTTGCTGGAGAGAAGTTAAATGTTTTTTTGAGATATGACCAGTTGGTGGTTCATGGTTGAAAATGCTGCACAGTAGCCCAAACAACAAAAAATGTTGGGAAACGAAAGATCATTGCACAAAAGTGATTTAGCAACCAGAGTTACGCGTATCCTCAAATGTTTAAGCTTCATAATATAAACAAAAAGTTTACTATCTAAAAATAAATCAGGTGTTGCCTATATTTAAAGGATGGGGCTCATAGCTTGAGCAGCAAATTTCCAGTGTACGAAAAAATCAATTTAGCAGCAGCAATTCTTTCTTAAAAATTTGCTAAATTGCATGTACAAATTGATTTGCTCGCTTCTGTAATATTTGCTTGTACATGCGATAAGCGATGTATGCGACCAGGTACGAGAAACATTGTATAGATCTGTAGTCTAAGTGGTGTTTAAGGCACATTAAAAATTTTGTAAGCTACCTCATTTTCCTTTTGAAGCATCTCAATTCTTGCAGATTGCTCATAAGCTAGTAACATATTGACTTCATCATCTTTAGCCTGTTGCTTCTGATTCTACAAAAAACATTCGTTTCCATAAATTTTAAAGATAGGCCTTTCTTTAGAGGTGATAACATCTTGAGTCACTGTAGATATGATAAGAAAAAAAGTGCTTTTGACGAGAATAATCGGCTTGTTCCGAAGACTTTTGCCAAGCATTGTGAATACAAATAATTGTCAGCATATTCTATTAATGAAGAAAAATACCTCGTGTTCTCTGGGAATTTTTCTCGCATTTCTTATCTCCTCCTCTTTGACGTACAATACATTCTCAAGATCACCAATTCTGTCTTTCAACAGCTGCAATTAAGCAAGAACATATAATTTTTAGATGATACTCAATGCCTGGTTTTCCTAATATTGGTACACCAGTGGAGCGGGAAGCGGAAAAAGTGACGTCATCAAACTACCAGACTTGAGATCGTGCTTACACACATATATTTTCTGAAATATCATCATCATCATCATTATTTATTATTTATTTTTATTATTATTATTTTTTTTTTCTCAACTTTTTTGTGTTGTAAACTCCGGAGAAGTCCTGCATGGCCGAGGTAAACATTGGTAAAAATATTTATTTTTAGATATTGTTGTCGATTTTGTTTCTGCCTTTTAATTCTATTATCGTCCTATACCAAGACACGAATCCTCCTGGATCCAACAAGCGTCTGTTGGTATAGTGAATTTCCTTGTTCTTATATTTATTATATGGCTTGTTATGCTGTGGCCATTACTCCTCATCTTTGCAAAAATCAAGCTGATGTCCACGAAAGAATCTCTTACAAGGCATTCGTATCGGATTGATGCCCTGTGACTACGTCACATGCTTAAGTTTCCAGCAAATCAGATTGCACACCGGTGTTGCTGCCAAGACCAAAGGGTAATAAATTCCTTAATGCCGGATTTTTATTAATTTAATGAGAAATTATTCACCTTTATTTCGTTCTCCTTTTCTTCAAATTTTCCGGAGATTTCTTCTCTTGCGGCAGACGCGATGGATGCTTCGAGAGAATTTTGCAGCTCATTTTGCTGATGCATTTGAGATTTCTAAAGCAAAATGGATAACCATGAACAGAAAGTTTAAACTTTGTTAGGAAAAGGTTGGTTTTCTTTCTGCAAATCAGAAAATATATAATTTTCCTTATCCAAAACTCGAGGATTCACCAAAATTCGACAGAGTTTTCTGAACTTTAAAAACACCTTTTCTGTGAGTTTTGTAGGTACAAATAGTCTATTAATGTGTAGTGGAAATAACTCTTTTAAAGCACAAATCCAATGGCCCAACTCCGCTCTTAACCATATAGATATAAACCCATTTGTTTATTGGATAAATCATTTAGTGTTCAACAAAAAAGAGGTTAGATTCTGGACAAGATCACAAACGGTATGAAATAACTAAGGAGGCAATTTTGCAAATAGGACAACCTTTTTGTAATCCTAGCCATAAATCTAAGCAACACAGGTATGTTATATTCATTTAAAACAGGTATGGTATGTTCATTTAGTACAAGACTGCTCTCTTCTACCATAATGAGCCCTGTTTCTATTGCTTTTTGCAGCTATCGCCTTTTATTTCACTCAATAAAATGAGAAAGATATCATTTTTAAGGTAAACATTTGAACAAGACGACTTCTTAATATTCCTTGAGAGCAATAATCTTGCCAGTTCATTGTTTAAACCTGACATTCAAATGTTCCATACTTTGAAGTTGTCCTAGGTTGGACCCCCCTATTTCAAATAAAGAACTTACCAGAGATTCAACTAAGCGTTCAAGATTCGATATTTGTTTTTCTTTATCAATCGAAGATTTCTCCGTTTCCACTTTATGTCCCTTTAAATCCTAGAGATGAATGAAGGAAGTGTAAGACCAAGGAATCAATTTTTATGAAGGAGAATAGCAACGAGGCTATGAGAAGTCTCACAGATGTCAAAAAGTGCTTACAGATGTCAACTTTAACAATTCCTGCAGCCTTACAAATGATTAAAGATCTTTGATTCTTTTCAGGACCTATAAATATTTAAATCTTTTGCAAATGAAAATTGGCTGCAAAAAATATTCTTCATGAAATATCAGAACTTTGAATCTTACAAATTTCAGCGATCCTTGCGTCAATGGCGATCCTTTCGTCTATATGGAAACAAGGCTTTTTAGAACATTCAGGATGATAAACTGACGCAATCGAGCAGTTTCCATTGAAAAAGCAATTTACACAAGGATCGCCACCATCGCAGAGAAATATCTCAATCGTAAGCATCGATCGCAACAGATTTGCAAAAATAGTTTCCTTCTAGAGGCAAGTATCGCAGCTCACGTCTATATGGGAACCAGGCTTACGGAAGCAAAGCATAATCTGAAGTGAAATGCACCTATATTCTCCAATCTTAACTCCGTAGTATTGATATCTTACAAATTTGTGTTCCTTTGTTTTGAAATATTCCTATTATTCACTGTGAAGTTAACTAATTTGCTTCTAGCAAAATAATATGATTTGAAAAAACATACTGTTATTTCCTTTTCCTTGGTCTTTATTGTTTGGTTTGCATTCTCAAGTTGATCTTTCAAACTTTGAAGGTTGTCTTGAAGATTTTCAATCATTTCCAGTTGAGCACTATCTTGAACAGAGACTCCCTTCACAAAAATAAATTTACACGCTATAAGATATCATATAGCCCTGGTGCTGTTTTTCCTCCTGGAAATTTACACTAGCGATTGCCATGTATCAGACAGGGAACTAAGGGTCAGAAAATATTGGCAAATCTTGTGTTTCATTCACCGATTTGTTTGTTTACAATTTGCCATTAGCCAATTAAGCTACGTGGGTTTTATCACGTGGTTACAAATACTAGACGTTGATTGGCTATTCAAAACTGTAAACAAACGAATTGGTGAATGAAATACAAAACTTGTCGGCTTAGCCGAGTTAAGGCTGCTGATATCGTTCTAACAACTACGAGAAGCTTAGCCGAGTTAAGCAATGATACAAGCATGGCGTGAATTTCTGGTATATTATTCTAGAGAGAAATAAAAGTAGCCTAAATTGATACTAGGGGCCATAAAATTCCGATGCTTTTTATTATCGACCATATTTTGATTCGATATTCATCTCTCTTATACGAGATTTCGTACATAGTAGCTACTACATAGACAATTAGCTACGTTTCATTTCTTCGGCCTGCCTGTGATTCACTCTATCAGTTTCTACTGCTAACTGACTCTACATTTAAGTATACAGCTCAGTAATTTTTAAACATAAATTGTATTCATCTAGACTGGTAGAGACAGTACCCAGTGCTTGCACAATTAGAGCAAATCTTGTGACAATAAGTACATTTGCTCAGAATTATTCATATAAACGATAAATGTAGTCTTTCTTATTTTCAAAATCTCTTTGAGCGAAAATGGCAAAGTGGTGAGCGAGTCGGACTCGTGAGCTATAGGCTGTGGGTTTATTTTCCATCCAGGTCAAACTCGCGATCAAAGAGTGAGTAGATTCAAGTAGATATGTTTTATAGCACGGGTTTACCTCTGGCGATCCAAGAAAGTTCACTCTCACTAGACGATATACAGCTGGCTTTGCCAGGTTCTTTGACAATGTTAATAATTCTGCATCAAGTGGAATTTGTGACTCTTCAATTGTTTGGCCTATGAGAAAAAGAGAAAAATATCAAGATAAACTACTCACAAAATAGTGGAATACACGATAAAAATTTCATGAAAAATAGTTATTAAAGATGATTAGTGAATTGATAAAATTACCCTTCATGGTAATAGTAATTTACGAGTATTTCGGGCTTGAGTTCAGCTATCAGTAATTAAGCGTAGAATATGCAATATTTATTAAAATGCTTGAAAATGCAATTCGAATTTATCTGGTAATAAAATTTCGCTAAAATGGAAGATTGACGGAACTTTAAACTGTTTCCTGAAGTACAACAATGATTTTTAAACAATGGAATGTGTTAATAAACACAAAACCAGAAATAATAATCTAAATGAAAAAAGAAAATAAATGAATAATTTGAATTCATATCTTTGGAAAAAGTCAAGCGAAAAGCAGAATATTCCGGATACAAATGCATAGAGAAGACAAAGTCAATGCACGCGAAAATAAAAAATTATTGTGTAAGCTAACATACAGGGGAATAGACAATATTCTTACGATTTTTCTCATTTTTCATAGGAAGTAACGAAAAGGAACTGGCAGATTCCTTCTTTTGTAGTTTCTTCAAAGCAATTGCCATTATCTCTTCGCACGTAGAGTTCAACGAAGTTTCTATTTTGACAGATCTTTCTTCAATCGATCCGTCACCTCCATAAACAATCTATTAATAAACAAGAAACACATGCCTATCAAACATTGTTAACAGTCATATATATCACATATTGTTAACTGTCATACATATTACATATTGTCAACAGTCATACATATCACAATTTGTCAACTTTCATACATATCACAGCTTGTTAACTTTCATACAAATATGAAAATGGATACAGTTGGTGTTAAAAGCGGCGCTTGTTCCAAGATCCACAACACTGAAAATCATTTCGGGTAGGGTTAGGGTTTTTAGTAGGGTTTTGGGCAGATATTGGGTTTTCGGTACGGATTTAAGTAGGGTTTTGAGTATGGATAGGTTTAGGGCAAGAATTTTAGGGCCTAATTTCATTAGTGTTGTCAATTTTGGAACTAGCGCCTTAAAAGCTATGGTTCATAAATACAACACAAGCAAGCGCATGGATTGAAGATAATCATGGTGCAGGCAAAGTTGATGAAAATGAATTAAAATCACTAATCTGGCAGAAATGTGTTTGCTTGTGTGCCACATAAATGGGAGAAAGTACTTTAGTAATGAAAATTTTAATAGAATGTAAATATATCCGGACTTATCAAGGCTGTTTCAGATACTGTATTAGACATGAAAGTCATAATTTATCACGACAATTTTTTGATATTTAGTAGGGCAACGTTTCGGGAGAGATCCGTCTCCCATCATCGGGCAATGAGAAATGTGGTTTCTTTCCTATTTATTGCAAAGGTCGGATCGAAAGGTGTAAGGTTGACCGTAAATTTTTGGCGCTCAAATTCTAAAATTTGTGGGGCCAGAATTGCGTTCAGTGCAACTTTTGCTGTTGTTCAACCAGATTTCTGGGATTGAGTAAGATACTTGATTGATACAAGGAGTTGATAGAGCTGAATAGTTCATAGAATGTGTTTTCAGGGAAACATGGTTTAAACTTACAATAACAGATCCATCGCATTTTTTCTTCATTTCAAACCGATATCTTTCGGCATCAGGCCAACGACATTGCAAAACCAGCGGGCATTCTTCATCTTCTAATCGCACATCAGGAACTGCAAGTGAACACAATTATCAAATTTTGTTGATATTAGACACCTTTACAGAATGATGAAAAAAGAAGGGAATTTTATGAATCTAAGTATTATAGAAACGAGGGATTGTAGCTAATACATTGCATTGCACTTGCTGGAAGACTTTTGGATTAATTGTAGGAATAAAATCATTGTAGAAATGAAGGAACACATAGTTTACATCAGAATCTAATAAGTATTTTGTGCTATATCTTATATAGCGATAAACGAAGAACACAAAGCTAAAAAGCAATACCTGATTTGGAGGTGTGAGCTTGTACAAGGTAATAGATATTTGCATCTTCTACCATCTCTAGCTTTTCTAAAACGGTTTTTATAATCTCCACAGCAGTGGTGGTAACAGTTACTAATAATGGTACAAAAGTTGACTCCAATTCCGTTTTATGTGCCAGAACTTTAACAACGCCCTGAAATAAATAAACGACGAATTGATGTCCTCTGATTTAGAAATTCTCCTTATAACAGTTATTCTAGTTTTCATATAGCATTAACTCACTAGATGTTGAAAGGTGAAAGGATTTCTCAAACAAGAACTCGTAAACTAAAGAGCTTTACACTATACTTCTATATATACTAGTATAGTGTCCGTTCATCAGTGGTGCTGGCAACTGCCCAAGTTTAATTTTGATGGAAATTTTGAAATTCGAGACGGAAGCTAAAATTTCATTCTTCAGATAGCAAACAAGTTTTTTCAAAACAATATTGCATTAAATTCTTTGTTATTGATTCGAAATATCCCCTTTTCCCAACGGTCAACGGACGTTTAGCAGCTTTTAGGCTACAACATTGGGAAATTTTGTATTTCATACATCAATTCGTTTGTTTATATTTTTGAATAGCCAATCACCGTACAGCATTCATGACCACGTGATAAAGCCAATGTAGCTTGACTGGCTGATGTCAAAATGTTAACAAAATGCAAAATTCACCTAGTTTTTAGATAACTGAAAAGCTATCACAAAGCAAGACTTACCTGTGGACTTGCTTGAAGAAGGTATTTCAACGAAGAGTCGACTAGTTTCTTTCTACTGCTAAACAATCTTGCTATTTTTCTTGAGCCTTTGCGACGAAATGAAAATGCGTTCAAGAAGCTGAAAAAGAAAATGAGAACAATATCTGAAACCTTCAAAAATAAAAAGTCTTTTCCATGATTTCCTACAATTTAAGCTCCACGACACTTTATACTATTTTATATGAAGATTCTCTTTATTATTTTATTATATTATTATACAGTAAAAACACACATAAAATAACCTCCATTTTTCAAGCTTAGCCTAGCAAAGGTTCTTAATTCTGGAGTCTAAAATTGCACACTTATTCAGCTAAAAGTGCTCAATCCACAACGCCAATGAATTACTTCCTTTTGAACTCAAGGAAAGTCTTTTATCGTTACTCTTAGTTTTTGATGAACATCATAAATGTTTCACAAAAATGCTAAGGAAATTTAAGCGTAAAGGCTGTTAAGAAAGACAGCTATTGTAAAATCCTGCATATTCTTTTATGCAGGGTTTTACTGCAAGGGGCAAAAAAGACAGCTATTGAAATTGTTGAATATATATAACAAATATAACGCTCTGACATACAGGGCTTCTCAGAGTAAAATTAAAACTAACACAAGACAGAGTCATATTATCAGGATTTCTATATAGTTTTAATATAATGAAGATTGATGTAATGGTTTGATTGGTTATACATGATACTTGTCAGTAATACTGGTTCATTCCGTTGTCTGCAAGAGTATTAGCCAAGCCAAGCAAGCAAAGCTAGATAAACACGATATGAATAATCGAACAGACCTATAGCCTCTGGATAATACCAATAAAATTTTACCTTTGCTTCTTGGACTTTTTCTTGTCTGTTGTTGCAGTCTTCTTCGACAGGCCAGCGTCCATTGACATGGCTTGAGAATTGATCTGCCAGAAAGTAACAAAGATTTATAAATCTATATAACATTTTAACTACAAATTCTGAAAAGCCTAGCAAAAAATTCTTAAGACCGTATACAATAATTTTATGCTGAAAGACTTATAGTTGTTTGCACAAAAGAGTGGATTTTAAACTCGAATAATTGAGTATTCTTAAAACTGGAGAATTGAAAATCCAAATGTATCGAAGTATCAGTTTACAATCCTGCTAGTTTATTCTAGCAACAGCTTGGCAAGAGATTTTTAAAGATATGAAAAAAGCAGAAATTCCATAAAATTATAAGCAGCAATGTGAATGGTGGCCATCATTCCACTGACAAAAAACCAAAATTGGCGACCAAAAAACTCATTCCCTGACTTAGCTGACATTATTGCTGAATCCAAATTTGAGATTTGAGATAAAATGGGAAGCTAAAACAACTGATTATACATTTTGTCACCCCTTAAAGTATGACAGTAAGACACACAAAACGTGCTTAAAAAAATTTCTGACAATAATATGCAACAAATATTCGTTTGCAAACGTCAAAAAAGGACCAAATGTGAAATAGGTAAAAAAGTTGTTTTAAACGAAATCTAAAAATATCTTAATCAAAGACCGTCTGTTCCCTATTGTGTTATTCGTTATTACTGTGGCCACGAAACTCAAGCATCACATAACATGGCCGATGCCTTGTACACAAATACTCTTTAAAGTTAATGTATTGTTGATTGTCTGTGCATTTGAGGCAATGGTTGATGGATTTAATTGCCAATATAAATATTGCAAATCATTTAATATCTGTGAACATAGTAGAAGCTAGATTGCATTTAAAAGATTTAACACATGTCTAAATGATGCCATGTGATACAACGTTGATGTGAAACTTTTCGTCTGCATGAAAACGCAAATTTAAATGCTTTCTGAAACATATCTTGCAGCAATGTTTCTCAATACACTTACAAATTTTACACATAAACGTTGCATCTTGTAACATGCTTATCATGTTATAATATCATGTCAATTTCACATTATGTGCTCTTATTTTCAAATTCCCATGAGAATGATAAAACTTACATTTCTTGTTGGTGATGCACTCTTTGATCTCTCATTAAGAGAATCATCCGTGTCATTAGAAGGCAAGCATTCGCTCACAGCTCTTCTGTAATTTTCTTTCGATTTTCCGAATCTCTTTTTGTTTCTTGGCGAAAGTTTTGGTGATGGCGATGGAGGCAGGTAATTATTGTCATTATCCTCTGATGGCATTTTTAATGCTTCTAACAATGCCAGCATCTTTTCACGGTCATAACCCGAAGCATTGTCAAGAGCATCTGGGAAAATTAAAGTTAACACATTGTTAAAAATATCAGCTTGTTTTAAAGAATCTGTACATTTGTTGAACAATCTATAATAACGAGGTACATTATTTCTCTGTCAATATTTGAGCACAAAATCTATAAGTAAAGTATAGCAAAAAAAATCACTCTCGAAATACTAGTAATTTTCTAATTTCATATGCCTTTTTCACAGACAACTCGCGAAAATATGAATTTTTAACAAATAAAGTCCATCCAAGTGTTCTTTTTCTAACCTTCATATTTATTGCAGATATTTAACTTTTCATTGTAATTAAATACTATTTTCCTACAAAATCTTTGGTTCGACAAAAAGAAGTCGCTTGGCCAGTACTTAAAGCCAGACCAATAGCATTTGAATTTGAATTCCGTATCAAATTAAAACGTAAGATTAGAGTAACCAATAAGATTTAGTATGGCTTGCTTCTGTTTTAATCCCCATGATATTGAGTTGCTTAAAATAAATGTAGAGAAAAAAGAACAAACATAATCTTCTTACCGAGTAAAGACATTTCAATGTCCATGTCTTCAGGGTTTTTTAAAGCATAAATCTCAGAGAGAATCAATTCCCTGTCTTCAGCATTCGTTATCCCCATATCATCTGCAATATAACAAAATTTTTGATACAAAACTTAAGTAAAAAATAGCTGAAGGAGATGTCCTGCTATCATGAAACAAATGAGGGTTCAATTTTATAGAAAATTCCTTTATAGAACCAGTTGATCAAGAAGCAAAGGATTGTCTGCCAAATTGATCTCATTGATTTTTACGTGGTTTAAAATTCAAACAGAATAGCCCGAATACTTACTTAACAGTTGGAAATCTATTGCCATCAGTTCCAGCCCTCCAACTTGCTTTTCTGAAAAGAATTAACAATTTATAAAAAAAATGGTTAAACTATAGAGCTTTATAGAAATGCTGCAAAAAATAAAAAAAAAATATAAACAGCAAAATATTAACATCTAAATATCATGAAACTAAATAACAGTCCTTCCCCCAGCCTAGGCTTCCTTATGCTCACAACGCGCGTTGAACAACATGTGTCATAAAATTTGTGTAATTGGGCATTCAGTCTAACCAGTTAGCTATTTAGCATATTTTTTGTTAGTATTTTAGGAGTTTTTTATTTTGCAGGAATAATGATAATAAAAACCGCGAGCATATCGTATCTTTTTGTCCAATCTCTAGCATGAACTAGTCACTCTATGCTATATCAGATGTAAGAAGGGGCAAGGAGACAATTCCACCACTTTTTGAAATATATATACAAGTATATACATATACAAGTGCCCAGTCTAACCAGTTTCTTTGCTGCGGCAGGCAGAAGTGCCACTTTTTGCAAAAAAGTGCAGTATTAAATGTTGTAAGATGAGAGGAAGGATAGCATATTTGCAAGCACAAGAAAAACTGAAAGCCTCAAGCAAGAAAATCGCTGTCAACGTCAATGAAGGATTTTGAATCATTTTTTGTCGATTGGAAAAAGGCGTGAAACATTTTCATGAGAAATATATTAGTCTACCTTCGAATTGCTCTCTCAATTCACCAAAGCCAATCATTTCTAGCCAATCACCAACATCTTCGACTGTCCATTCATCCAGAGGAGAACTCTCAAATTTATGCGCTGATTCGTCCTGAACGAAATACATTAT
>WUAR02598130.1:0-11259 GCA_015164055.2 Chrysaora achlyos | reverse complement strand
TAGCTAGTTAGGTTTTTCTGTTTTTGGTGCAAGTTTATGGGTTAATTTATTGAATACTTTAGTTATCATCGAAAAACGACACTTTGTATCTAAGTAATGCACTTAAATGAATTTAGTTACTACAAATAAAAATTCTATCTTTCAATTGCAATATTTTCTGTTCTATGTACTTGGATTAATTGTTTTATTTCCACTTCATCTCTTTGAAATGATTGACAGTTTCTATAATTTCTCCAAAGTACATTTTTATAGAACACAATTAGACATCGATTTCTCTGTAAATAAGAGTACGTTAAAATTAAATCAGGAAATGTCCCGCAATAGTTTATTTTGATGAATTTTACTTTTCAAAGAGTATAAATAAAGATAATTTCTCCTTATTGAATAAAGTAGAGAGCAAAGATAGCTATAGTTCAACTGTGACAAAACTTTCGAATATCAAAATGTCTGCTGACCTGCTTCGAAAAATAAAGAAACAGCCAAAGAAGACGTGGTGCGGTCTTCACAGACGACTGATAGAGTTGCCTCATCCATTTGATGACATCTTTGATGAATTGGTGTCAACATTTGTGAAGAAAATGTCAAAGTCACTGAGTAGCAATGTCGGCTACATTTGTGCCAGTATAATTACTACAACGGCATTTCTGGCTGGCACCGTGAGCAGCGTCGAATCTTTTGGAACAGTATCGCCTCTAAATCTTTACACCATTTTCATGGGACCACCGACTTCTGGAAAATCCCAAGTCGTCAAAGAATGCGCCGTCTCGCCTATAGATAGCATCGTCGCGGAATGTGGATGGGAGTCTGTTCTGATAAATAAATGCACCTCCTCTGCTTTAACAAAGTGTCTTGCTACACAAAAAAGGGCGTTTTTGGTTTCCTCAGAGATATTTGACGTTCTTTACAAACTTTTGAAGTGCGACGACGAGACGGGCAGTGGAGACACGCAGCTTCTGTGCCAACTCTTTAGCGGAGAAAGGTGCACATATCGATTTGCCACGGAGAGAGTCAGAGAGATCGACGAAAACACGCCGTTTTGCATATTGGGTGCAACCCAAATTCCATACGCAGCTCGGCTAATAGGATATCTAAATCAGGGCAATGGACTTTTGGAGCGAACGATGGTGGTTGCCCCTCTTTGCTTAAGGCCAACAGCGGCTGAAACAGTTGACGCAAAACACGAGCTCAGAGAAAGTCCTGTCAGCGGCTTCACTGATGTATTTCTATCCATAAAACGCCTTTTAACAGGAGTGACGTACAAATTTGATGTTCGAGCAACAGAAATTCTGCAGGAAATTAATGAAGAGTTCATTGCAGAAGTAAACCAAGCCATTTTGAATGGAGAAACTATGCCTAAGTCAAAGTCCGTTGACCAAATACAGAGAGTTGCTGTGTGCTTGCACATTTTTAACCATGTGGCAACTGCTCTGTTGATGAATAACCAACCGACTCAGCCATCAATGGAAATTGGCCAGGCAGCGTTAACGCGAGCCATCCGTTATGTGCAATGGGCGAACTCACAAAAGGAGATTTTTGTGGAAGTGAGTAATTTATTGTGATATTTATTCTCTTTTTCTTGAGATCATTGCAGTTCAGCAGCTAATTCTGAAATAAGAAGATAATTTTCAACTGTCGCTATAGGCTCTACAGAAAGTTTCAACGTTTAAACTAAAACTTAAAACTAACAAAAAATCAAATCAGTGTGAAATGAAATCTCAATGAAGTGAAGAAATGGAGGAAGTAGCTAGAGTAAAATTACTCACGAAACTCAAAAAATTGAAATGTTTTCTTATCTAGCAATTCCTGTTTTGGTGTTTCTGGCTGAGTTCTTTCATTCGAAAAACTTGGTCCCTCTCTGGGTAACAGATTATAAATCCCTCGGTGATTGATTTTTGAGCGTTTCAAGCGGCGTGCAAAACGGATAGCTTAAATCAATGAAGTTAGTATTTTTCATTGGTATTTATAAAAGAGAATCAAATGCAATTTTCCGCAGTGAGAGGGGAAAAAGGAATAATGTTGTTGAAACTAAATGATATGATTAAAAAGACCCTTAGCAAAAATGTACAGCTGTTAGATCAGAAACATCATTCCAAAAAACCAGTACGGTAGATGAAAGAGAAACTCTATTTAATTTCTTAGAAAATAAATCTTATTGGCCGTTTATATAGATACGAGACGAGAGACGCATCACTTCTCCAAACAACGAATAGATTTTAGTTGGGAAAAAATTATTTGGGATTTTCATTCATTTTGCAGAATAAATGCATTTCTGCTAAGGGTGAATAACGTTTTGGAGTGACACGTCTCTTGTATAGGGGGTGATAGTAACCTAATGCAAAATAAGTTTATTATGCATGAGGGTCCCTTTCATTATTTAAAAAGTCAACCTCTTGTACAATTTGAAGTAAGCTCATGTTGACATTAATTTTCAGTATTTGGAGACATTAATGGAACCGATACTGGACGAAGAAACACCTCAGCCAACGGTTCATGAAATACAAATATCGTCTCTTCTTCTTCCTGGTCCAGTAGTGAATTATCGCACTTTTAGGCAGTGCACCTCGAAGAAGTTGAGAGGCATTGCACAAGATGAATTCCACAGAGCGATCAACCTTTTGGAGGATTATGGCCACGTTCAAGAGGTGAGATTAGACCGGGCAGCACGGCCACTGAATTTTTTCCTGAAGAAGAGCCCAGATGAAATTGTGTGGCACGGAAGACTGTGCGCAGAGGAAACATATCGGACCAAATTCCTCAGACCTCTCCATTCCTCCATAACTGCTGCAATGAGGATGGCTTTGGTCCGTGGTGGCCACATTTCGCAACACTTCATGTAGATACTCTATGCCTTCCTAGGTGGCAGAGATCAAGGAGAATTGTGCTTCGTTTCCTTAGAGAACAGTTGTTTCTAAAAAGCAAACAATATTTAATTATATATCTAATTTAAAGGGAGCTAGTTTAAAAAAAACCTCTTCGTTACAACAGACATCTTTATTTTTATGCATTGCATTCTCACTTTAAACTATGCTATAATATTCGAAAGATTAACAGAAATGTAAGGATTGCACTGATAGAACAATGTTTAATTAGCCAGCATATTTTAGATTTTTTCTTTCTGTGCATCTATGGTATATGGAATGGAAAACTCTACCTTGAGTTAATTCATACAAAGAGGACAAACCTTTAGCGTGCATCTCACCTTCTTTAAAAAGGGGGAGACGAAATAGTCTTGTTCAAACTAATTCCTAAACGGAAAAGAAACCTTTAGCAAATATGTCTCCCCCAAGCGGAATATTGGTTGAAGATAATGATTTTCTTGCGAAATTTTATTGCCTAAAGTAAATCATCACATGAAAAAACCTCCATAAAATGTTTCTTGTTTATGAAAAGGAGAGAATTGTTCTTGTCTTCCGCCAATTGGGAAAAGGTAATTGATAAAAGGAAAAGAAACTGTTTTGCAAAATATTATTCATTTAATACAAGGAGAAAATGGAGATGATATTGTAGCTAAACTAATTCATAACATGGAAAAACCTTTAGCAAATATAAGCTGCTCATGAAGGGTGGGGAGGATATCTGATGGTATTGTATTGCCTCCATTAATTTATGCGACAAAAAGGAACTTTTCGCAAACATTCCTCATCTATAAAAGTGGAGAATTTTCATCGTCTTGCTAAAACCAATTCATAAAATGAAAAGAAACCTCCAGGAAATACTTACGAGTTATTTAAATGGTATATGGGTTTATTGGAATAGTGGCTAAATTACCTAATTCATAACATCCAAATGTCGTCAGGGAATAGTGGGCGTTTATCAAGATAGTATCGTTATGGTTATGTCGCAACTCATACTTAGCAAAAGAACCCTTGGGAAGGCAATTATTTTTGGAAAGTTGTATCATTTTTCAATCTTGCCATCAACCGTCGGAAAGCATAATTATTAAATTATTATTCAATTTGAAATGCTTGTAAACTCGTTAATTTCAGGATGGCAATGATCATCACTAATTGTCACTTTCGTTTTATTTATTTCGGTTGTTTCAAAAATAGAAAGATAGTTAGACAAGAAGGAATTAATCTCAAAAATTATTAATAATTTCAACCAAACCCAAGCTAGACTCACACTTTCAAAGAACAGGCAATCAAGATGAAGCCATCTAGAATTCCACGAAGGAAAACCTTTGCAGCACAGGCAGACTGTTCATCAATGGAAGAAAAAGCGACTCAAACTGATAATTGGGCTCCAACATATCAAAGAGCTACTAGGTCCTCAGTGGTGACCTACGACCAGCTGCTTGCAAACTACCTGTCAACACAAGACCAAACGTTCACTTGGTTGAAACATCAAGAACTCATTGCAAACATGCAAACATGTCCAATTTGCAAGAATCCAATGAGATGGACATCGTGCCAGGATCGTTTGGATGGCTTTCGCTGGGAATGCAGAGCAACTGTTGGTGGCAAGAGACACAAATCTGTCACAGCTATAAGACATGCTAGTTGGTTCGCAAAGTCAAACCTTTCCATAGAAGAGATCTTGAAATTCACCTACTGGTGGTGTGTCGGGTTAAGCCAGCAGCAAATTAGAGCCCAACTGCAGCTTAGTCCAAATACTGCAGTGGACTGGGACATGTTCTGTAGAGAGACATGTTCTGTTATCATTTACGATGAACGAGAGATGTTAGGGGGAGAAGGCAAGGTTGTGGAGATTGACGAAAGCAAGGTTGGCAAGCGCAAATATCACCGGGGTCATTACGTTGAAGGTCAATGGGTTTTTGGAGGTATTGAGCAAGGATCACGGAAGTCCTTCATTGTTTGCGTTCCAAACAGAAAAGAGGAAACCCTCATCGCTGAAATAAAAAAATGGATCCGTCCTGGCACTACCATTCACAGTGACTGCTGGAAGGGGTACCTCAATCTCAGCAAATATGGGTATCACCATCACACAGTGAACCACAGCCAGGAATATGTGACTGCTGAAGGTGTCCACACAAACACCATTGAGGGTCACTGGAGACAGATGAAATGTAGCCTGCCATCCCACGGAAGAAGACAAACTCATTATGCATCTTATCTTGCAGAGTTTTTGTGGCGTTATGTGCATCGTGATGAAGACATTTTTTTAGCTTTTCTAAATGACATAAAAAAGGTATATGACCCAAAAAAATTCCAACGTCCAATTATACACTTCTAGTACAATATCCACAATCCTTACATCTTTCTTATTGTAGTTCTCAATTTTTATTTTTCTTGGTTTCTGTTATGGAACGTTTCTGTAATTACCGTAGTATGAATCCTTTAGCTACTTGTGAGAATTACTTTTGTTTTACCTTCCTACTGGGCAGAGATAAAGGACATTTGTTTTTCTTGTCTTCTTTGGACATCAGTTATTTCTGAAAAAAGACATCAGTGTTGAAACTCTCCAACAAAAAATATTCAACACTATATTAAATTCAAAGGGTGCTAGCTTGAAAAAAATCTCTTCCTTACAACAAACGTTTTCATTGTTATGCATTGAATTTTCACTTTGAACTATGCTATAAAATTTGAAAAATGAACAGAAGTGTTAGGGTTGCACGCAGCCCAAAACAGTTGGAATTGGCATATTTTTGTTAAATATCAAACTGTCAGAGAAGGCAATGTTACTGGTCATTTATTAACGCCTCTCTCGTCCTGTTCTTGGCTGCTTTTGTCACAAGTGCATATGTTCAGGCAGCAGAGGGGTAATGCACTGATGCGCTGCTTCCTGAGTAGAAACTAACGACATTTACACTTCTCCTTCTCTCGTTAGTTTGGAAATTGGTAATAAATATTGTCATAATTTTTAATATGGAATTAAGGCATTAGCATTTCATAGCAGTAACAATTCAGACAAAGTTGCATTTCTATATATTTTCATTGATAAATTTTCGTTATGGAGATGTACAGTTCAGGATTTCAAGACGACACGAGTGCATATCTGAGAAAAATGGCAGCTGCCAGTCAAATCGATATTACTGCTGAAAGAAATAGACTATTCAGCCTTATCAACGGAGAAGCATTCTTTGCTCTGAAATTCTGGCCAAGCTGGATAAAACAGACTTTCTGGAACAAGCCTTTAAGCGATAAACAAACTTTTAAGATTATGCTGTTTTTCATTGGTAATGGATGCTCGCCCACTGTTAGTTGCCAGTGGATAATAACAAGCTTGAATAAGTTAAGTAATACAAAACAACAAAAGAGGTTCCAGCAAATGATGTGGATATTAAAGAATCTAGAATTACGAAAGTCAACATGGTACTACTATGACCTGATCCACAAGCGATACGTGTTTCTCAATGGTACATTCTGAGCCAAAGATTCCACACGCTGAAAGTTAGTAACTTTACACAATAGCTGTGACAAACGAAATTTAAGAAGCATAATTCCCAAGTATCAATGTTTTGCCCATATTGTTTCGCATTATTAGTTACATTCATAAATGGACATGTTCCTACTTTGCAATAGTTTTGTTTTTTCATATTTTTTAATCAATGTAACAATGTAGAGCAAATTATGACTGCAGTGAAAATATGTAAAAAATACGAGAAAAAAAGAAAAACATATCTCTATTAATTTAATTACTATTATCTCAAAATTTGCTACTTGAAATAAGGTCTTACTCGTTCTTCGCTGCTATAATTACATAATCAGTAGACAGTAACTATTTTTGTATTCTTGATTAGAGGAAAATTGAATATAATATAAACAACGATATTTAACAAATAGCATAACCCCTATTTATCTCGCTGAGTGCTTCTGTGGCACTCTGTCTACTCATCTCGAACGTTTAGAAACTACTTTAAAGGACAGGAGAAAATCACAGAGTCAGATACACCCAACATGCTGCGTTCGTTAAAGGCCGTCATTGTTCATCTTCCATGATAGTTTAAAATTTTCAGCAATAAATAACATCTTCCTTCCAACATTGGCATTCTCCCAGGAACACTGTTCTACTCATCTCACTAAGTATGTAAATTTCTGGCTAATTCATACTACACTAGAGGTAGCAAAGGCCACATTTGTTAAGGGTGATCGCTTATGAATAAAATAATATAGTTGGAAATATTAAAAAATTGAGTCTACGAGCATTGAAGTTGGTTTTCCCTTGGAGAAAGTATTGGCAACGTTATTTTGGGGGCTTACCTTATCCTAAAAGATTTTCTGGATAAAGTGTAAGAAAGGGATTTTTGTTCATTTAAACAATGCTAAACTACACCTTCAACATTCTAGCTTCAACATTCAGTTAAGTTTCCCGCTAAATACGTTACTGCTGAGCAACTTTCTACAATTTCCAGGCAATTTTCTAAGGTTGCTTCCTTTTACTAAATTTTTTAATGTTTCTCAAGGTTTCAATACATCAATTAAGGTTAGCGTAGGAGGCAATGAAACAGGCAGTTTCTATGCACCATCTTCAATTGCATCGTTATCCATATCCTCTCGTTATTCGAAATTGCTTCTATTAAAAATTGGCATATCCATATTGCAGATTGAGAATTTATTGACCAGCAGCTACTTAAGATATTGCTATAACGATGAAATACATCTTCAAAGATTTTAATTTCAGTAGGCTCTTTCGTAAATTTCGGGTCACTTGAAGAGGTGAAGGGGTAACTACCGAGCTTGAAGGTGAATTCCTAGCGCAAAAGAGGTAGCACATGTACCCCGTTCCTTAAAGCTAATCGCCTTTTCTCATACCGTAAGTAATATACTAACTTATAGACGACAACCTAGCAACCTAACTATGCTCATTTTTAGTAGTTCCGTTACTACTTGCATTTGTAGATAGTTTCTTAGCACAGAAGGGCAAGCATTCACTTCCAATGTTAACTTGTAGGTAACTTCCTGGGACAAAAGGGTACAACAGATACCTACAGGTACAGCACATATCACTGATGCGCTATATCTTTTAGATTTAAACTTAATTATGCTCTTTTTTAGTACTTTCACTTATTACGTTGATTTGTATATAATCACAGCCCGCTGCTCAAGTAGATTTATTGATCTGATACTGTAAAGTGCTGACTTATACTCGACAAAAGTAAATGTTTAAAAATCTAACTTCAGTATGCCCTTTTTTAGTGCTTACTCCCTAGGCCCATTCTAGGCAATCTTTCAGGGCATGATATGTACCACACACATTTTTACTTCAACTTTTTTATATTTCATTGCAAAAGGTGAATAATTAATTGCACTCTACAAAGTATGTTTTGCAGGTAAATCCAATATAAGGAAGCAGTAAAACCCTCCTCATATTTGAAATAAATTAAGCTATTATGGTGAATCAGGCAACCCCAACCGGCTACTCTATGCACTATATTTCAATGCAACGTCATGTTTATCTGCTCGTTATTGACAATTTCCGTAATGGAATATCGACATATTAATATATAATTCATAATATATTGTTTAATAGCTACTTAAGAAATTGCTATGAACTAAATTGCAGGTAACAGTTACATCATGGTTGTATATATAAGCTCGATTCCAAAATGTTACGACACTGCTGTTACATGCGCACACCATGGCAATCATGAACAATCATAGCATCTTTGAAAACGAAATGGATAAATATTTTACATCCATACAAAGTTGTACCAATGAATTTATTCAACAGGAACGCCAAGCTTTATATGAACAAATAAATGGTGAACAATTTCACAAAATGGAAATTTGGCCAGAATGGATGAAATTTATTTTTTGGGCAAAGCCACCAAGTAATTCTGATCTCGTGAAGATCATTTGCATATTTCTTGGCAATGGTGGGAAACCTGAAATCATCAGCCAATGGATCATCACAAGTGCATTGAAGAAAGAGACATTGGCACGCCAAGAGGAGCGTCTGAAGAAAATCAAGTGGATAGTGAGGAGCATTTTGGAGAAAAAAGACGGGTGGTTTTTCTATGACATGGAAAAAAAACGCTACGTGACCTTTGGTTCTCTTCAATCGTCCAATTGCATGGAACCGGGATTACTAAGTAATTCAAACAAGAGTCAAACTGCAGGTGTGTCCAATGCAGCAAACAATGCTGATTTGAACATGGAACTAGAATTGCCCGATATGTTCACACTAGCCTGGGATGCAGACCTGTTGACCATGGAGTTATAAAATAATGCAAGCGTACTGTTATTAGGCTTTAGAGAATTGTTAAAAAATTGTTATTCTGTATGCTGTCTCCTTTTCTGTAACCTTTATATAAGAGCGTTATGAATACAAAAATTACCTTGTCCGCATAGAATATGAATTACATCTCAACTTATTCAATTCATGCCTGAAAGAAAAACACATTTCAAGTTTTAGCGATTTTCCATGTATCAATAATTCATAACATTGAATTGGTGAAGTTTTTCATTTCCCGCTGCAACGGGGCTATAATGTTCGTACAAATAAAGAATTTAAAGAACGAAATGGATAACTATCATAATAACAATTAATCATTTGAAGTTGATGTTAAACAAGTTGTTAAAGCTTATTCAAAAAGCGTATCGTTTGTTTTCACTTACAGCAATACATTGCCATGGTTCGTTCGGGTCAGTAGCTGCAACAGCGGGAAGGGTTTCCATTTTTTCAAAGGCCTCATTGCAGATTTTTAATCCTTATTTTTTTTAATTAATTTTGGCCTAACTGTAAAGTCAGATTTATTTAATTCAAAATATTTCAATCCAGCAAAGTAAGTACTTATCTTCAAGTTTTTGTCTTGTACTTTCGTTAGGCCATACAAATGAAGTGTTTCAGTAAAGGTTGGGGCTGTTACAGGCCAGTGTTCTTTAGGGGGGGGGGATAAATAATCAAAAATCGCCCCGATCCCAGGGCAACAATTTTCACTTATAGCTACTATGTTATAATTGTCTAAATCTGTTTATTTTTAAAATTTGAATAAAATATGACCGCTAAATCAATGTTTGCCAAAGAAAGGGTTTAAGGCCGATTTTCTGCCCCATTTTTGCAAATTTTTCCAACGCTTGGAGGGCTCTCCCTGTCTCCTATGCCTATGATAATGTTATAACAAAAAAACAAAAAGAATAACGCGAAATAAAGACGGGAAATGGGTGACAGGCATATAACTAATTTAGATGCCCACGGAACTGGAGGTGCTACTTAGCTAATACCTTTGCTCAATTTTTAAAATCAAATAACTCTTTCATTGCCTAGTTTCATATCTATGTAAAGTTGTGCTGCTTTATCATGACAGCATATTTACAATATCTATTTTCCATCGAAATGCTTGCATCACCTAAATATAAGGAAAATAACAAGTTTGTGATTCTTGAGGGCTGAAACGAGAAATTATTCTGCGCTCAATTTTGTTCAGTAATACTATAGTTACTTACATCATATGATGTACTGCAATGTTGAAAGGCTTTGCACTGCGTTCAGAATGTTTGCTCCGTTGCGACATCGCCACACAAGACCTGTGAAACATCTGAACTGGTCTGTTCTTGCAAAGCTTCTAATATATTGCAGGTTATCGTATCATAAAAGAAATAACATACTTTCTTAAAGGTGGTGCCGATTTTTATCAATTTGACGACTTTTTAAGTGATAACCATTGTCAGGTGTCCAGCTTTACAGAAAATAGACCTATTTAATCACAAAATATGGGAGTGAATACACTCAATTCAAAAAAACCACTCACATATACCTACGTATGTAGACATATTTGTTTTTAACAACGAATTCCCTTTATAGAATTCACGTTTTCAAATTGAATTCATTTTTCCTAGATTAATTAGTCATTGAAAGTTCTTTGTCCATTTTTTCAAAAGCCCATAACATATTCATTAGGATGAAATCAGCAAGCACACTGATGGTAAAATGGATTTTATTTTTGAAAATAAATAACAATGCTGAAACCTTGATGCATTAAAGGAGAGGGGAAAGCACACAGCCACGTACATGCCACATACCCCGTTCGTTAAATGGCAATCATTGTTTATCTTGTATCGTATCTTGAATCGTTCATCACCAAGTATTTTCTTGCCTTTTTCTTGAAGGTTTAGCATATACAGTTGTGTCCTTCTCTGTCACTCTGTCTACTCACCACAATTTTTTTAATAACACAATGTCAATCTTTGTAACCGAAGAACAAAACACTGCACTTAGAAAAGATCAATTTGAAGACCGATTTTCTCCTAATCAGCTTCATTATAAAATCATTACTCACTAATGCGTTGTAAACTGTAGGTTGCTACAATCGTCATAGCTCCATTATGAGGCCGTAGGTTGTAGGTCGTAGGTTGC
>WUAR02598019.1:0-11260 GCA_015164055.2 Chrysaora achlyos | reverse complement strand
GACAATGTTTATTTCCAAGTAGATTTGCTAATTAGGCCAAAGCGTTTAGGCCAAAGCACAAAGCTTAGGCCAACGTTGATGTTCAGAAACACCACAGCCTCAAATAACTCAGATTAATTCCATTGAAAGATGTCTCTCATGCTTCTTGGAAACCTGCTTTTCCATGTTTGCCTTTTTAAGTGAACTATGATGGCTTTCAGCAACCCAAACCTAGTTTAGAGCCCGTTTGTGCTTACTTCGAAAAACGTAAAAACCCAGGCAGCAGGCACCATTTTCTTCCCTTGATATTTTTGTTTGGGTGGGGAGGATACACCAAAAAGAGGTTATGTTGTTTCGCGCATTTGCTGGACAAGTAGGGGCCACATAAAATTGTGATATATTATAAATCACAAAAATTTCTGTCTAATTAAGATATAAAAATGGAATCTTTAGTATATTATATTTAAGGGTTTACTACCAATCAGGAGAGGCAGTAGAAATATTGCAATTGCAGCAATACCTAAAAGAAAAACTTTTCTGCAAGATCCTTTGGCTCTTTAGAAACAATTCCCCAAATCCACCAAATTTCTTTTATAAAATCAAGAATTCTTAGCAGTTTAGACTTGCGATGTTATTGGTTTGCCACACAACTGGGAATTTATGTATGCCGAAAAAAGCTTTTTAGAAGTCACATTGAAAGTACGACGATATTTTCAATCACAACATAGTTGTTTATCAATTTTAATTCACTAAAAACTCATGGTAAAGCAAGAAAGTATTTTTTTAAATCAGAGTGGCAGAAAAAGAAACAGAGATATATTTGACAATTTTTAACAAAGGTGCATCATTCAATCAATTTATGTTTATTTAACGTTTATTAACTTATTTATTATAATATTAATAACAATAATAATGAAACCAATATTTATACAGGATAACCTATCAGAATTATACTGTTATCTTCTTAGGGTCCTTCTGGTTGCCTGTTTTATTTCTATCTTATTGCTGTATTGTATTATTTCTTTAATGTTAGTTTCAACAATAGTGAATATACACTAATTTAGACCAACATGAAGCATTTTTATGGATTGCATAAGACAGATAATTCTCTACAAGATGAGCACGCGCTTTTATTTTTGCGAAACAAATGTTGATCAGAGTTTTGAATTGCTTGATGTTTTGGGCTGTTTTAAATGCACCGGGAATTCTACAAAATTTCGGTCGGTTAAAAAAGACTGAATTTTAATATCAATGATTCTAATCTATGATTAGTAGTTAAAATGTTTTCCTGTGCAACATGGAATAAAATAACGATCCACTATTTGATAGTAGACTTTTTGGGCTGTCCAATTCCGTAATCCGCCCTTTATCCATAACCAGAATTCTATCGTTGTCCAGTATGGTCTCAATTCTATAAAAATGAGGAATCATGATTCAGCTAATGTGGTTAAAACAAGTCTTTTAGAAAATGTTTAGCCAGAAGCTAGGAATATCAAGAATATTAACCCGAAGCCAGAGCTCAACAGAAGCTGAAATTAGTATATTAAATATTGCTAAAAGGAAACTATTATATGCTTTTTACTCTACAAGTCAGGGCATATTCATTATGACCCCTATGTGTTTATAAAACCAAACGAAACAAGAATCATTTAATAATCGAAGTAATGACGTAGTGAGCGGAACGGGCATTATCGGATAATAATGATCTATCATTACGCAACATGCGTAAACATTCAAGCAATCACTGCAAGGTGTGGGTTTATGCGCTATGCGCAGAGGGACCACTGAATAGCCTGCGGTTAATCTAAGCAGTGCGACCATTTTCCTTTCTCTTGATGTGACCACACCAGGCGATTCCTTTTTGCCTTCGCCTGGAATTACAGAGAGCTGGCAATTTCTCTCCTCTTTAACAACAGGTTTGGACCGAGGCTCGAACTCACTACCTTTATATCTAGGGTTGTGCGTGCTAACACATCACCCATTCCTGTTAGCACGAACAGTGGCACAATCGATGCATATAGTTAGAGGTATGAAACATTTGTCTGATTGCAACTATTTAAAAACAAATAATCACCTGTGTGCTATGGTTAACACTGTGCTGTGCTTGAATTCTTCTCGAATGGTCTTTTGAATTAACTTATCAGTTTCTAAATCCACAGATGCAGTTGCTTCGTCGATGCAAATTATCTACAAGGTAGAGAGGAAACTTTTTAAAGACAACGACTATTTCCTGGCAGTGAGTGAAAACACGCCTTACACTGAAAAGGTCTGAATAGACGCCTCAACTTACAAACAACATCCATAAAGCAAGGGTTTGGAAACTTAAAGGCATTGCAAGTAAGGAGAATAAAGAATAAGAAAACAACTTACTTTGGATCTTTTGAGTAGCGCTCTTGCCAGACAGGCTAATTGCCTTTGACCTGCAGATACATTCTGCCCTTTTTCACCCACAGTGCTTTCTAGGCCACCTGCCAGGAACAAGAAAAACCATAACAGCGAGCGTACATAACAGCGAGCGTACATAACAGCGAGCGTACATAACAGCGAGCGTACATAACAGCGAGTGTACATAACAGCGAGCGTACATAACAGCGAGTGTACATGACAGCGAGCGTACATAACAGCGAGCGTACATAACAGCGAGCGTACATAACAACGAGTGTACATAACAGCGAGCGTGCATAACAACGAGCGTAAATAACAGCGAGCGTACATAACAGCGAGTGTACATGACAGCGAGCGTACATAACAGCGAGCGTTATTAGACAAGGTTGCAGGCTGGGCCCTCTAATGCACTATGTGGAAACAAGCTAGAGGATATCAATATTCCATACCAAAATCGGCAAGACAAATTTCTAGATAATTCAAAATAGATATTTACCCATCTCTGTTACAGCTTTTTGCAGATGACATCTTTTTAAAACGTGCATGATTTCAACCTCAGAGTGCTACAAATGATAATAGAGACACGATGAAAAATCAATTCCCTTCTAGGTTCGTTGCAGTTACTCAACAGACCTGTTACAGTCTCAGTATGCAATCCTCCGCCTGCTCAAAAACAACTGATGCTTCGCACATGCTGAGACTTGCAAACAAAAGTAATGTCGAAATATAATGCCGAATTCCAAATCCTTGCAGCAAACAAGATCCTTTAAAACACAGACAGGTGTTCATGAATGTTTATATAAGTAATGTAAGCAAACACAGATAAAAATATAAAACTATTATATTTCATAATCACCACTCCAAATGGATCAATATTCTCCTTGATGCTACCATTGAATAAAAATGGGTCTTGTGGAATTATTGACATCCTTGATCTAAATTTAAGAGACAATTAAAAAACAAGGTTTTCGCAAGGCTCGAGTTTTGCAATAAAAGATGAATATCTTTTATCAGTGGCTTTGGTGAATAAGCACTACAATTTTGAATCCATTTGACTTACTATCACTCGCTGTATCCATTCAGCCTGTCTTTTACAGCCTGCTTTAGGAAAATATTCGACGAAGTGAAAGAATCACTAAATGCAGTTTTCTGCTGTTTTTACACATCCATTTACACTTATTACATGAGTCCCTGTTGAGTTTGCGAAGATACCATCTTAATTCAAGTCAATATATACTATGTGAGCAAGCTTTCTCAAAATGGTGTGATATATACAACTCTTGCGGTAAGTCTGACATTATTATCTCTTATGTACACGTGTACTTATTGCCAAAGCCTGGACTGCTCTCAACTCACTAAAAGTTATTTGGAAATCTTCTGTAACACAAGATATGAAAAGAAAATTCTTTGCATCCACAGTAGAATCGGTACTGCTTTATGGATCCTCCACCTGGACATTAACGAAAGCGCTAGAAGCGAAACTAGATGCTACATACACCCGTATGCTAAGAGTAGTCCTGGACACATCATGGAGAGATCATTCTACCAAACTACAATTATATGGAAATCTCCCTCCAATCTCCTCCACAATCAGACAACGGTGTCTTCGTTTTGCTGGACATTGTTGGAGGTCCAAAAGAGAACTTAGCAGCTCCACACTTCTGTGGAAACCAAAACATGGTCGACAGAGGGTTGTACGTCCCCACAAATGTATATAGATCGATTTGCAAAGACACGGAATGCAATCCGGATGAACTGCCAGTTGCCATGGAAGATCGAGATGGGTGGCGTTTTCGAGTCAAAGAAGCCCGAGCAAGCTCAACATGATATATATGTACACGAAAACGAAAAGTTCTGGGATAATCTTAAAAAATATAATCAAGTACCTCAGTGTTTTGAGTGAAATCGTAGATGTATCAAGGCCATCGATTATTACAGCGCCAGTCTCTATGGGAACCATGCGGAAAAGCACGAGAAGGAGGCTACTTTTTCCTGAGCCCGTCCTGCCACAAATACCAATCTTTGGAAGGAAATAAAAATAGAGACGTTATATTAAGTATCCAGTGAAACTTCCTTATAACGGACATCGTAAAGACCGACACTAATTGGCCGGTGTTCTGTGCTGTCCGCTAGCCGTTAGAAGATGAGTATATTCAATGTCACAGGCAAAATAGGACCAAACAACAGTGATGTCCTAGATGTCATGGCCTTTGTTAACATATATGTGAAATGATCCAAACAGAAATCATGATTTGAAATATTTCTGTCTATAGTAGGATGACAGAAAGTGTCACCAACTGAACCGTCTGTCCAACTGTTGTGTTGTCTTAGATAACAAAAATAACAACAACAACAATAACAACAATAATAACAACAACAAAAATAACAACAGCAACAACAATAACAACAATAACAAAAATAACAGCAACAACAATAACAAAAATAACAACAATAATAATAACAGCAATAACAGCAATAACAACAATAACCAAAATAACAACAACTACGATTTTTACAATGAGTCTTCAAAAAAACATACCTTTTCTCCTGCTTTTATGTACATGCTGATGTTATTTAATGCGGGAGGAAGGCCAGGTCTAGAAAGCAGTCAAATATTAACTAAGTATACAGTAGGCTAGGCCAACAAGAATTCTTTGGAATGAAAAGCAAGGAATAACAAGCCCAAAAGCACAAGATTCCTAAAAGAAGGGTATTTCTAATATGGTTTCTCAAGTGAGACTGGAAGTACCTGTAAATTAATTTCACATTTCGGAAGCTGATTCCGCCCATCTCTGGCCAGTGATCATCGACATCAACTCCACGTGTTTTCTAAAAAACATTGACACAATTTCAGTCTTCACAATAATGATTTATTCTGGAGAAATACACAAACATTTAAAACATAAACAAGTAAACAAACAAGGTAATCATTGTGTCTGGTTGGGATAGATAGCATGGATACAATAAATAAATAAATAAGTAAATAAATAAATGAATAAACAAACAAGCAAATAAATAAATAAATGAAACATAGTTAAATAAAAAATAAATAAATAAATAAATGAATAAATGAACGAATGAATAGATAAAAAAAATGAATAAATGAATAAATGAGTAAATGAATAAATGAATAAATGAATAAATGAATAAATGAATAAATGAATAAATGAATAAATGAATAAATGAATAAATGAATACATGAATAAATGAATAAATGAATAAATGAATAAATGAATAAATGAATAAATGAATAAATGAGTAATGAATAAATGAATAAATGAGCAAAAGAATAAATGAATAAATAAATTAATTAATTAAAATTATACCGTCTCCCCTACCCCATTGTCCTCCTGGGGAGCTCCTTCGATATACTGCGAAGCCCTTTCTACGCTGACCATTTCTTTCTCGGTCTCAGTAAATGACGTCACAAGACCATTCAAACGACCGGTCGCTGAAAGTGCATATGCGATTGCCAAGCCAACAAGACCTAAAATAAAAACATGTCGAAATGTAACAAGACAAAACGCCCCCCTGTCAACATGCCTCGTTATTTCTTCTATTATTTCTAGATTTTATGACGTTTAATTGCTGTTTCCTTAAAGATTAGTTTAGATATAGTATAGCATACAGGAGTTTAGTATAGTATAGTATAGTATAGTATAGTATAGTATAGTATAGTATAGTATAGTATAGTATAGTATAGCATAGCACACTATAGTATAGTTCTTAGTATATTTCTAGTCAAAGCAGACCTCTACGTACCTGGGTCAACAGTGTTCACGTGATGTTCAACAACTGCTAAGAAAGACACTGCTGTTACCATAGCAACACCAATCAGCTGCAGTCTCAACATTAGCCACTGAGAAGCAACGATACCTGAAATGATAAAGAAAACTCAAGTAAATATATTTTCTTTTTTACATACTTTATTTCCAGTTGGTTAGATAGTAGCTGGTCAGCTTATTTACACCAACTTTTTGAATTAAAACATACTAGCAGTAAATTGTATATTTATTATAATACAATATTACACATGATAAGAACATAGAAATGTTGCAGTGATTATAGCAGGCAAAAAGAGTGAATGATTAATGAGATATAAATCCAAAATAAGACTAAGTATAAACGATTAAATCAAATGAACGAAAGATGAAAGAATATTTACTATGTTGCATATATATAGCCAACATTTGGCACATAATTTTTGAAAAGCTTTCAGTTGCATAATTTCCCTCCCTGTAATTATTTTTGAGGTCCTGCTGGAAGCTTTGCATAGTCGTGCATTTTGTTTTCCTCTAAAATAGAGTTCTTTAATTGACTACCTCTGTATGTCGCATTATCCAGACCATATCTTATTTTTTTGGTGATGGAGGCAATGCATTGAGGTGAAAAAATGATTGGTCACATTTCAGTAAAATATAAACAAAGACAAATTAAGCTTGAAAACAATAGCAAATAAAACGTTAAAAATTACCAGAAAAATTAGCTCTCTGGCTGGAATCTAGTTTTGTTTCATTGTCTTCCGAGAAGCGAGCTGTTTCTCTCAATGCTCTGATTGTTGGCAATCCTGATAATGTCTCAGAAAAATGCTCATATATTGGTGACAAGGTGACTGTACTAATTCGCTTCAATTCTCTAGAAAATTGATAAAAATCATCGAGTACAAATCTTCTTAGATACGAAGAAAACTCGAGGCAAAATTAGATAATCTTTCTTTATTCATACTGTTTAGGGGGACCACATGTGTTAAGGTTGCCACACCCTGAATGTGTCTCAGTTGGCTATGAATTCTACTGTTTAAGATGGGCAAGGACGGGGGATGAGGAGTTTAAACTTGAGGAAAACACATAAAAACGTTTCATATTCACTGCTATCATTAAATGCTGCGAACAAGTCATTTAAGTCCATCAAGAGAGTCATTTTGTCGTCGTAGCATATCTATCTTTGACTATTATCTTAATCACTAAAATTTCAATTGCACAGAAATACATGTGTCACTTAGTTTTGCGTCGATTAAAAGATTGCGGTAAGGTTTCCTTGTTACAATCTACTGTATTTTAATTCATTTTATAGTGCTTCTAGAAGCTTCCAAACCAATTTGCTCGATTTGGAAACATTAATTCCAATGGTACTTAGTACTTACAAAATTATACTTACAAAATATAACCTGCTAAGAATGACCGTAAATGTTACAATAACCAAATGCTTTACCAATATCAAGATCATACCTCGACGTTTTTCGGTAAAAATTCTGAGTGTAAACATAAACAGCTCCAAGTGGTACAAGCACTGCAGCAAACCAAGGTATTCCATAGCACGTGACAATAATGGTGCCAAGAACACCAAACACTTGAGCAAGGAAAATATTTAGCATAAAAGGTAAGCTATCGTCAATGGAGTACTGCAAAAAAGAGAAGAAATTCGCTGAAGTACATCTGTCGTTGTTAGATATATTGAAGACGTACTGAGTTGAAATTGCATGTGATACGGTATTTTAAAAACACCAACATTTTTCAAGGTACAATAAATTTCACATACAAACATGGTAAGATATGAAGCTTAATAATCCACGAAACACGAGTTTTTGCAGAAAATCTTTCACTACAATAGCCACGGGAAGATGTCATTACAGAGACATTGTTAATTTTGATTTCATATTATTTCATCCATTGCAGACCTTTGCTTGGCGAGTTCCTTCGTTTCTTACATCTTTGCTTGTATTTTCTTTAAAATTTGTATATATTATCAATTTACCTTACGCATTTGGTTTTTCTACTTACCAGATCTGAAGAAAACCGATTCATAATTCTGCCAATCTAAAAAAAACACAACGAAAATTTCAGCTTCAGTTTTAGTTTTAATTTTCAGAAATAACAAGTCTTAATGCATTAGGTTATACCCCTTGTCTAGGTAGGTAAATCAAAAAAATTATAAAAACTATCTATTTTGTAGATTATTTTGATACAAGCGATTCGTTCGAGAAAAAATGTGTTTATGCGATATGATAAGAAGTTAAACACGTTTCTATTAAAATTGTACAAGGTGAAATGAAAACGTTATCAAAACAGTACTTCGAGCTTCAGGTAAGGTGATATTAGCTACCTAAAGATGACTACTTCGACATCCATATTGATAAACCTCTAAAAGACTTACTGGTGTCACGTCAAAGAAGGAAATAGGAGCTCTAAGAATGGACTTTAGAAGTCTTTTGTGGATAATTTTAGCAGCTTCGACACCACCATAGGCAAACAAAAATGCCCTGAAAAGTGTAAACACCTGTAAAAAAGAAAAGAAATTGAAACGGTTTAACAAATCAATGAAGTCACCGTTTTATCGTGCTATAGTCTAGACAAATTGTGACTAAGATCTTTATGGGATGAACTTGTTCATTTTGTGTGTTCTCAGGACAAAATTCCAAGAAAGAAACATTTTTTCATGGGCGAATTATCTTTCGATTTTCTTTTGAAAAAACTTGTGACATTTTATGCTTTGAATTTAAAAGTTCTGCTTTTTGAAAATCAAATTGTACAACCCTAACATTTCAAATTTACTTATTAGTTTTTGTGCTTTGTGAATAGATACATAATTAATCTAGTTGATATTAGAACTGATAAGTTGATTAATTTTTCTTTCATCTGATATCCAAGTTGAATTCCATCGTTCTTATGTAGGCTTGTTTCGATTTTCAAAAGTTACTCCAGATACTTACTGTGTTGGCGCCAGCTATAGATCCATACACTGTTAGGTAAAACTCTACATCTTGGCTAACATGCACATTTTTATGAAATTCAGTGGAACTTGAATTATGAACAGGTTTCAGCATCGACGATTTCTTTTCTTTCTCATTTGAAATCCAATATGCCAGCCACCAGTCGCTGATATTTCTAGATCCTATAGAAAGAAAATCAGTTTTTTAAGCCTTTTGGACAGTCATTGTGATTCCGTGACGTGATTACGTGACGTAATTGGTGACGTGATTCCGTGACGTAATCGTTGACGTAATTCCGTGATGTGATTCCTTGACGTGATTGCTGACATGACTTCGTTACGTGATCGCCAACGTAATAGCTGATGAAATGATCAGTAAGATTGTAGCTGACATGAAAGTTAATTTTACAATTGATTTCAATAGTCAATAGCTGAAACGACAGATGAAGATGAAATATTAAATATGACTTACCCTGCATAAATAACAGAAAAAGCATTATGCTGAAAGACAAAATATGACCAACGGCTTTCCAATATGATTTGTAGACACTAAAAGACACAACGCCTTGCTTTCTCTCTTCCTCTTGAATAAGTATGCCTACAATTGGAAATAAATAAATAAATTCACGTTCATGTGGCTCTGTGAGCAAAAAAATATAGGAAAATGCCACAATGTAAAAACACGGTAAAATAACAAAACAGAAATAGAACTATTTATTGGACTAAAAATCGAAATCTATCTATCAATCTATCTATTTATTATATCTATGGAATCTATTAGTATACTATCTATCGATCTATTAGTATACAATAATATATTCATTGTGCTAGAATAAAGAGGGGTATTATATCAATTCACCTTCATCTTTATTTTCTTCAGCTTTCTTTAATTCTTCAGGATTGTCTTCAACAGAGTTCTAAAGAAGAAATTTCCAATAACACAAAAATATCACAATTTTAAAACACTGCCAAAATCTAATACTTTGTCCAAAGAAAAATGATTTCACGGGGTTTTTCAGAAGCCCATTCATAGCACAAACAGTGTTTTGAAATGATTGCTTTAGAAAAGTAAAGAAAAACGAAAATTTCTGCGATTACACAGAAAATGTGAATGAATTCAGATACCTCAGAATCATCTTTCTCTTCCGGCTGGTTTACTTCAAACATAACATCTTTGTCTCTACTCAAAATATCCTCTGGGACTCCTGATTTCACAATCCTGCCATCTTCAAAAACAATGATATAATCTGCATCCCATAAATACTTGGTGTGATGAGTGCACAGAATTCTAAAAATGGTAGATGCAGTTGTAATGTTAAGAAGCGAAAACAGTTCTGAAAAAGGTTAATTAGCTTTAGTAGTATGTGGCAAACGCAAAATTGTTTGTCAATTCGAAAATATTACCTATAACACGTTTTGATATGATCAAAATAAAAACAAATATCACAGAAGGTAAGAGATATATTATTCAATGCAATTAAACTCATAGCACCTCGTTTTCTGTTCCAGTAAGCCCATTATGCATTTGGTGAAGATGTGTTGGGCCACATGGGCATCCACAGCAGCTAATGGGTCGTCCAGAAGATATATGTCTTTATCCTACAATCAAAAGGATAACCATCATCAATTATTGTACACTAATCAAGTAAGAGATCGTTGGTAAATCATAAATAAAAAAAAGAATTGGAATCAGAATGGAAAGGCACAAAATCAAATTTCAAACATCATAAATCATAAATCATTAATGATAAACCATAAATCATAGACCATGAAACATAAATCACTAATCATTAATCATAGCTGGAATCTATCTTGATCGTACCTGATAGACAGCCCTTGCCAAAGCGACCCGTGCTTTTTGCCCACCACTTAAAGTTATTCCATTTTCACCAACTTCGGTTAGATCACCAGCAGTAAACAAAGCAAGATCCTTAAAAAATATGAAAACAGACAGGCGTTCATTAATATTTATATTAGTAGTTTAAGCAAACACATATCTCTTTCTTTGCTCGATGGGGAGAGCTTCTCTAGTAGCGTTGCCCCAATAGATATCAAAAGACTTTACGTCATGATAAAAGCTTTTACCATGTCTATTGCTTTGTCATGCTTTGTTATGCGAGAATGGCCCAGTGGTGAGCGAGTCGGACTGGCAATCCACAAGTTGTGGGTTCGATTCCCACCCAGGTCA
>WUAR02597908.1:0-11262 GCA_015164055.2 Chrysaora achlyos | reverse complement strand
TTTCTTTAGCATTTGAGATTTAGGAATTTATCGAAATTTTGACTGCAACGATGTATTGGTGTTCAATTTTTGATCTGTGGCGATTGCCATGGTCGACTCCCTTATACCTTCTACAACTATGACAGTTTGTATAGAAAATGTTATAATAAGGATAAGCTTTCCATTTTATTTGATATTAACATGGCTTGTACATCTTTCAGCAATCGCCCAAAGCAAGCTATCTCTTGAAATGGGGAATTGACGAGGTACATTAGTCTATTATTGTCTTTTTCTATTGCCCTTTTAAAGTACTTGTTTGCACCTACAAGGTTAGAAAAGTTGAAATTAGTCCAGGTAGTATTAAACTAATAGCTCCAAAGATATAGCCGATAATTTTTACGGCCATATTTTGGGCACAAGGCATTGACTGATTGATTTATTTATATTTTCGGTTGCATTTCTAGGCCCGAACCATTCAAGATTATCTTCCTGTTGAGCTAATGAAATCAGTGAAAAATAGTGTTGAGATTGAAGGAATGAAACTAGCAAATGTAAGTCACATTTATAAGACATCGGTGATACTAGAGGCAGGCTAAATGCCTGTCTATATTTATAATAATAGTAATGATAACAATTATAAAATGAATATGTATACAGGATTTACATTTTAGAACAAGTTCAAAACTGCTGTTATCAATATGTATCCTGTGTCCTATGCCTTAATGTTAGTACCCTAAATGTTTTAAATTTAAATGTGAATCTCATAAAAATAATGATACAGATGCATAAAACAATCAGATCAAATAATTTACATTTAAGGTCTTTAAATCGTTTCTCGAGTTAATTGCAGCTCTCAAATTGACAAAGTTCCAGCGGTAGTTCATTGTATACCTTCACACCGATAAGCATAAAAGACTTTCGTGCGTACCGTAAATCTTCGAATTAGCCCCCTGGGGGTTTATTTATTTTTGATTATTTTGGAAGGGGCTTATTCGAGGGGGGGCTTAAACGAGGGGAGGGGGCTTATAAAATTACTCATAAAATCATCATCATTTATGATTCATTTTGTGATTCATCATCGACCGAAAGAGTGATTTTTCTGTCATAGCTTGATAAAGTACAAGTATGGACTCAAAAGGCTAAAATCAACATGTCAGGGGTGGGAGCTTATTCGAGGGGGGGGCTTATTAACAATTTTTCGGTCTAGGGTGGGGGCTTATTCGAGGGGAGGGCTTATTCGAGGGGGGCCAATTCGAGGATTTACGGTACTTAGTTTTGATACTTGGTATTATTAAGGATTATGTCTATTGCGCTTTAAGTCTTAGTTGTTTATTGCTGGAAATAAGCACAATTGTTTGAGACAGAGAAAAGTATACTGTAATTATTAATCTAATAGCAGCTTTGGGATAAAACTAAATCAAGGCTTTGGGCTTTATTTGCGTACTTCATTTACGTACCAAATAATTTGGTCTTTTAGGTCCACTCTTTCACATATCCTAATTTTCACATAGCCAAGGGGTTCGATGCATTATTGCCCTCACTGTGGTATGGTTATATTTTTCTCTCTTAATATTTGTAAATTTGTATTTAATGATGGGAAGAGCTTGGCTCGCTCCCTGGCTTGGTCGGTTTGCGATAAAAAATTATCAGCTACCACTTGTTTACCTTTTCTTTCCAGAACAAAGACAGTGTTGCGATGTGTGAATTCTTTGCCTGGCTAGAAAAAGAGGTACTAGATTTCGTCTATAATAAGTTGTTAAAGTAACTTCTCTGTCAAACACCATGTTCTGCTAAAGAGAAAAGAAGCAGAATTCAGTCGAAACCAATTTTTATCTTTAGACTAAGAATACATATCAATCTTTAATCAACGGGGGTAGCTCCCATACAAAACAAGGCAGGGATTACGGGAGATTCACATCATTGTGCTCACATGAATGCCCCCTAATTAACCCACATGCTGGAAAATGGGCTCTTATATTGATAAATATGATAAGTCCCTTATTTAGTTTGCTCCTTGCTTACTTGGATGCATAGTTTGCCTTACTACAACTGATTGAAAGAGAAAATAGAATTTCTGACCTTAACAATGCGAAGTTTCCAGTGGAGAAAGGGTACAAGTGGGAGGAAATGAGGATGCCGATAACAAATATCCCAGACCAGTGCAATGCTGCTGTCCGGTATTCCGTATAAAGTCAAAAACAGTCTGGAAACTGGTTACAAATGTATAAGGGTCTTGACCCCCTCCCCTGCGGGTTGACGCAAGAAAAACTTGGTTTCTTTTCACGGAGATTAGCTAATCCCAACTCAACTAGGTTAGTGACTGCCGGTGAAGGGTTTAAGCCAGATACGATTAGTTTGTTCAATCCAGCCTATCAATAGTTATGTCAACGTTTATTGGACATATAGATATGCTGCAATCTAGATTTATTTTAAACCACGTCAAACCGACAAACAAAATGTAGAGGCTTAGTCCAATGGTCTTCTTTGTGGTTAAATTTTATTTAACCTTGGTGCAGTAGCTATCGTTCTATCATCCAGGTGTCCCGGGCCTTAGGCTCTACGGGGCCTTCTAAAGTTTCGTAACCCCCCTCCCCCCAATAAATAAGTTGGAAAGTGGATTGAAACGTGTTGGATACTGGTTAGCCGATATCGTGTAACTGGTATACACAGGTTAGCCGATGTCGTGTAACTGGTATACACCGGTTAACTGAAATCGTGTAATTGGTAAACAGGGGTAAGTCTTTGCTAGCGTAAACTTTCTGTATATTTTCAGCATTCTTGGTGCTCCATATATGGATATTCTGTCTTATTCCTTCCTCCATTGGCATTTTATTGCATTTTCTAACTAAGTATTCTTCCTCTTTCGAAATTTCACAATTATCAACTTTGGTAGAATGACATTTTGAAAATTGCAAACATTTTACTTTAGCTTAAAAAAGGTGTCAAAACTATAACGGAGATTTCAGCTGCAACAAAATTGAGATATTTTAAAAGGTGAGCGTTCAGGTTTATCTCTTGCCCAAAAATTTTTGATATGGGCCATCGCCCCTCCCCTACCCGGCCAGTGTAGAAAAACTAATAGAACAAAACGATAGTAATAATAATGATAATGAATGCTATTTAATGCTTATATGTTTTTATTTGTCCATTTATTTATATATTCAGTTCTTAATTGTGTTAATAGAAATCAATGTTTAACCTCATCACGAGTCGCAAATCTTTCAGTTTTATCTCTCTCGCTTAATGAAATTTTTGACTTCTCACAATAACAGGCAGCTCGACCCTGTTATACCAGGCCATCACTGGAAAGTAGCAGGTTTTTCCTATCTGCCTTACACCTGCTGAGCTAATTGCTCAACAATGCATTGGCCGGTTTGAGCGGTAGCACACTATCCAAGCCACTGTAGCTACATCTGAAATTGTCTACAAAATTTTCGGCTTTTACTCAATGCTCAAAGTTTCTTTTCATTTTTGTGATCTGAGAGTTCAGTTTCAGAGTTTCGTATAAAAGATTTCGTATAGAAAGGCAACTATTATAAATCGCTGCAATTAAATTCGTTCATTATGGACTTCAATAGCTACATGTTTGCATAACCAAAAAGCAATGTAGGGCCATGTAGTACGTTTCCACAGTCCCGTTTCCACTGGTGCTTTGGTTTTAATAGGCTCTGTAACGCGTGAATATTGTGGCCAAGAAAATAGGGGTGACTAGGGGACGGAATGCCTTTAAGCTTCAATATTGTTTCACATTTTAGCAAGCAAGCTGGCTTTATGGACCTCAGTTTCTCAACAATTTCTGCATTTGGACCGAACGGGGCGATCATTCACTACAGGTAGGTCTTGCAATTTTTCACTGATGGTTTTATAGCTTCTGTATCTTCAACAGGCTCTTACATTGATACAAATAAGCTTTTTATTTTGCTTCTTCTGTAGAGCTATTTATAGCTATTGTCACTAAAAATTAATAAGCTTCATTTTGACTCATGAGTCCAAAACTCATGCAACTTGGACTCATGAGTTAGACGCAAGGAGAAATTGCATCGTGTAAACCGGCCTTTAGTCAACTCTTAGAGTCAAAGAAAACCACAACTCCTTGGAAAATTAGTAATCTTATTACTACATATCAATTATTGTCTATACGAAGGACTAAGACAGACTTTCCATTATCACATGACCCCTGTGTCCAGTAAGAACAGTTTGAAGTGGACATTTTTTGGGAGTTCTCATTTATGGAAAGCATCTTTGACGTCATAAATTCCCTCACACAGCCATACCTCAAAAACGGTAAAGGATATTGAAGATTTGTAAACGTCATCCTTACTTACTATCAAAGCTCTATCCCTTTAATACATTCATATTTCAGAACTCTTAGCTTACGACATAACTGTGTACTTTCCTACGAACAACTTTCAGAGCTCTCTTAAAAAGAAAAGCTGACTATCTAAATATCAAAACTACCAAGTTACATCACTAGTGTGTATTCACGACCGGTGTCATATTATGGCACTATAGTTCAAATTCTAAAGAAATATTTAAACTAGTGCAGATTACATCATTATTTTATTACAATTTTAACTATAAGCAACAATTGTAAAAGAGAAGATGTAAATTTAATGATTGCGTATGATTTAAAAAGAACATGCAATGAAATGAAATGCATTACTCTCAATCATCGACATCATTGTATTCCTTTTTCACTGACATTGAAAATCCCGCTTTAACTCTTCAAGCCTCTGCTTCCATAAATAGTTTTTGTATTTCTATCTCTTTTCTTAAAACAGTCCCAGCCCGTTAACAGATGCGAACATGACAGATAAAGGAATGTATTTGCTTGACTGTGGAGCCCAATTTCCGTAAGTTGAAACAATTTTGAGTTGGTAGCAACAATGTTATCATTCTGCATTCTGAATGAAGCCCCAAATTCTTTTATATCGAAAGAGCCAGGCTGTTAGGAGGATAGAGACAAAAGTAATAGTTGGCTACAGTTGTTGAATGTACTAACCATCAAGTAAAGTAAATTTACACAAATCTCTAAATTGTTTGCTAAAAATGGCATCTTTTACATGAATACTTTATTCAAGTCCACCGGACCTCTTATTTACAACGATAGGAGACCATGATGGTTAGCTACTAGTGTCCATCTCATTTCTAATTCTTACAAGACAAGAATGTGAAATAACAAAAGACGGTGCTAATTGGTGTTAAACCAAGGATCCCCCTTGATAAGCTACTTCATTTCAGCGTAGAAGCTTGAAACTGTGCGGAAATACTGCGGGCAATTTTGTATTTCTCCTAGATATGATGACTTTGTTTACATTTTGAAATCAGCCAGTTAAGTTACAAAAGTTTTATCACGTGGTCAAAAATGCTCCACGTTGATTGGCTTTTCATAAAATGTAAGCAAACGAATTGGTGAATGAAATACAAGATCGGTCTATTTATATTGAGTCGAAACATCCATCTGGATAGTCCATTGATTAATAAATTGTCATTCGCATTTGTAAGCGTTTCATTGATGGAGTTGCCTTGTTCTGCATTCTATTTCAATCAGGTTGTTTTTATCACTAGGGGACAGAAAATATTCTAGGTTTTCTTTAATGCGTTCTTTTATTTCACAGAGAGGGCACTACCGATATAACAAGAACTGTTCATTTTGGCAATCCAACAGCTTTTGAAAAGGTACAATTATCAATGTTGTAATCGTTCTTATATCACTTGAGTCTCTTTAGAGCTGCAAAAAGTTCTCTATTCAGCCCCTTTCTTTATTTATTATCATTTTCTCACTAGCCCCCCTTACCTGGCCAAAGTTTAAATTATTCCCCCTATCTATTACGTCACAAACAATTTGAGAGAAAAACACTTTTTAAAACATTGCTAAAATAAGTTTTAGATGTTCAATTATTCATGCTTATAAAAACTTTCGAATCCACGGTATAGAAGTTATTTCAAGAAGTTATCTCTGTGACTCGTGACTCTATCTCTGCTAATCGTTAGCGGCTGTTTCTCCCCTGTAGGGTCATAATATGAGTAGAAAGGGATTCCTGGGTGCGAGATCTTTGACCTTTTAAAAATATATATTTTATTGCTAGCTGTGAAAACATAGCTGCTATATAGCTTTCTGGTGCCCAAATTCTCTCGCATTTGCCTGCCCTAGATAATTCTAGCTCAGTGCCTATGCTGTTACTGATGCACACACCCCGCTGCAGCTAAGAATCTGGTTTACCAATCCTCATGATGTCATATCTACAAATATGTTATGTTTTATGATTTTTAGATGAAGCAGTTTCTTGTTTCGATCCAAGTATAGCTCCGTAGCGAATTGATAGTAGTTAACTGAAACTCGTGTAATTTGTCTACGTTTTCTATCGTTTCAGGAAGCATACACTCATGTTCTCAAAGGTTCAATCAATTTGGCCATGGCCGTTTTTCCTCCAGGCGTTTATGGTCAGTCTATGCTAAATTTTCCCATTTTATTGGAAACCTTACTTGGTGTTTCGAACAAACAGAAAATTACATAATACTGTTGAACCTCAATATTTCGAATTCTCAATAGTTTATAGGGATGTGCTCGAGTTAAATGGTAAAATTCAATCAGCAAATTTTGTACTTGACGGAGCTGTGGTTCTGTTTACATTTTGAGATCAGCCTGTCAGGCTACATGGGTTCTACTTGGGTTTTATCACGTGGGCATAAATGCTACTCGTTGATTGGCTTCTTAGAAATGTGAACAAACGAAATGATGAATGAAATGCAAAATTTTAAACGGAGGAAGAGTAAGGGAAACACGAAGAAAGACTTGGCTTCTCTTCGCTTATTTTCTCACGAAACAGTCATCTCGCTTCGTGTAGGGTTTTCCTTTATTTTTGGGTTCATCGAAACCGGCTACTTTTGAATAAAATTAACCCTAGTTACTGGTGTTTTTAAACGAAGGAGTTCTAATCTAGGTGTGTTTGAATCAGAAGGCTTAACTGTTTGGTGATTTTCAAAGATTTGCCTAGTGATTAAATCATAACGAATCTTGCACTTGCACTGCATTTCACTTTCAATCACTGTAACTAGTATGGTTGCAATTTAATTGATGACTACAATATAACATTGTATTGTACACTTAAAGATTTGCTTTGCTCGCTTTAGGCCGTCACATCGATGTGTTGGCGAGAAATTCGTTATGGAGAAGTGGACTGAATTACAATCATGGCACTGGGCATGGAATAGGACATTTTCTAAGTGTGCATGAAGGTACGTAAAGTCTTGGTGGATGCACAGTATCTGATGTACCAGGTTTTTACTGTCGCCATAAAAGGGAAATGTATTTAGTAACTGATTTGTTCTCAAAATGCAATGTCCCATATGTCAGAACCTGTCCCTTCCCGTTACAGAATAGAGCAATTGTGTACTTTATGTATGCACCTGAGCCTTTCTTTTTCCTAGGTCCACAAGCCATTGGTAGCGGAAAGGTTTATGCGTCTGAGAAACCTCTTCAAGCTGGCATGGTTCAGTCTGACGGTAGGAACTTTAAATCTGACAGGGGAAATATGTTAAGGGATCAGCCATTCATTATTCTGGGGGCAAGGTAGGGTTAGAATTTCTGAGCATTTGAAATTTTTGGCACCCCAAGCAATTTCTCTAAAACAATTTCATGCCCATAAACATGTGAAAAATATTTGCATACCCTCGTACATTGACCCTGTTGTTCATCAATAATTGTGCCATAGTTCACTACAGACTCTGGCAACATTCTCAGAGGCTAATGAAAGTAGAAATATGGCAAAGGATAAACATTTAAAGGAAGAAGTAAATGAAAAAATTAACTAATTGTTTTTCAAAATTCATTTTTTAAATTAGATAGCCTTTGAAAAACCATAACTGAGTCATGACCACACATTTTTTAACATTTTGGTTCTAAATTTTGTACCCTCACAAATATTTTGAAAAACCCCAGCAGATCAACCTGCCCCAGTTTCCAAAGTCATAGATGACTGACCCCTAAAGCAGTTCATTGTTGTTGTCAGCGTTCTTAATGTTATTAAGACTCTTCACCTCCCGGAACAGAAAGGCCCTATGGCATTGAAATGTGCCGACGCCTTTGTAGAGTTTGCATGCGCGCAAAGTGGTCTGATAGTAAGGAAGAATAGATGATATAAACATATCTCAGTAAAGAAATTGATGACGTCATAGAAGGAACCTGTCACAGGCCTCCTTAGTGTAATTTCCTATGTTTTATATACTGTATAGGCCATGTATTTAAAATGAGACAAGAGACAGATAATAGCTCCTGACTCAGCCAGACCGAAGAACAACGGATTAATAATAGCAAAACAGACCACAATTGTATTGGTGCCGTTGGGCAATCAGTCTATAATAGAATGGTTGTCAATATGTTACAATTATAAGTAATTATTGGTAAAAATTGTACTATTATATAGAGGTAAGTGTTGAATAAGCGTCAAAGTTGATCGACTGGATGCCTTTTTCCACTACAGTGCATCTGTGATGGGAAAGTGTCCTTTTATCATAGGTCCTTAGCTATATTTCTTCCTTAAATAGCAGAATTTTGCAATGGCCATTTCACTTACTATCAAATCTTTTCTATCTACAAAATCCCAGAATGGCGAAGGTTCATTTTAACAATATATAATGAACCTTGCATCATCGTTATCACTATCATCATCATTTTAAACAGGTAGGTCGTTGGTTACGCAACTATAAATAAACTTCTATGCGCCACTCTCCACGATCTCAGCTATATTGAGAGTCTTGGCACACCACAGTTTGACCTGCTCCTGATGACCTCTTCCCGCAGTCGACCTGAGGTTTTCATTCCATCACTCTGACTTGCTTTTTGTTCTTTGTCATTCCCAACCTACATAAACTTTCGCTATCCAATTCTCAAACCTCAAATGATATCGCAGAACTATTGAGACTTTCTGTGCATTCAGATTTTAAAGGGGTTAGAGAGCATCGTTTCATCTTTCAACTTTTATGTTAATTCATTCAACATGATTCAACCAAGTTAACAATGATATACTATCCTTATGATCTTAATTACCTGTGGATTGAATATCCAGATCTGAATCCTGTTTTTCCCCCTCACATCTGAAGAAACTCTTTTCGCTTGAAATTCAGCTAGGTCTTAGCTTAACGGTAGAAGCACATGACCTCTTAACATATGAGAGATCTACTTCGTTAATCCAGGCATATAATGCTTGACAATTTACTTCAAAACGAGATATACAGCCGAAATCAGTAGCATCTCTTTACTTTTTTCGATAAACGTATCCCTTTGATCTTTAAGTTCTTTAAAACGTCACTCTTTTCATTTCTTTCCAAGAAGCGAATTCGCAAGGGCCTTAATGTTCGAGGTGTCTATTGCTACGGTAGAGGGTGGCATCTTCAAGATTCCTATATCGTAATGGGATGGATCAGGGCCTTATTTAAGGGACCATGACTGGAAAAATAGGCCTATTATTTAACTAGTAAATTCAATTGGACTTTTAAAGAGCTGGGGAGGGGGGGGGCAATTGTCCACTCAGAGGAGAATAGAAGGGGTTCTAACAGACTTTCTAGCCAAGATTTCACAAGAGTGTTGTTGCTAGGCTTCTAACTCATTAAAAGCTGTCCAAATATGTCTAGAGAGGCGCGCTACAAAATAAAACGCAAAGGCATTGAGCAAAGGAATTCTGAAATTTTATGCCACAAGAATGAGGAAATGTCGAATTTTCTGACAATGCCTCTACAGAAGGCATGCCCCCGGCCATGACGCCACTGGGATTTTTCATCTCCCCAGGGATGTCCGCCTGCAACAGGAACCGATACGGCAGAACGAAGAGAGATTTCTTCAATGCAGAGATCGAAGGCCAGATGCCTTCCCGCGAAACGTCCAGGGTCCAGTCGCGAAGGCTGCAGTTTCAGTCTGTTCCAATCACTCTAGGGCCTTATTCAAGTAAAGTACATTGGTAAAAAATTTAAATTTTTTATGACAAGGAGCTAAGGCCCCCACTGAATTCATATAGGGGTGAAAGCTGCCCCTTAACACTTTCAATTTCAATTTCATAGTATAGCATTACAAAATGTATTTTCTGTATATTATCTTCATTCTCATAGTTCATTAGTCGTTATTCCAAAAAGATTATCCCGTTGCAAGCAACATCTAATTTATTTTCATAAATTCAGATTTTTTGTGGGTATACAGCGCAATCTAAATTTTGTATTACTATAATTTTATTTTAGAACCTGGTTATTACGAAACAGGCAAATTTGGTGTGCGATTAGAAACAGCTTTACTGACAATAAATGCCTCCACGAAGGTTAGTTGATTTCTAATAAATTGTTACGTACAGGATGTGCTATAGCATATCGAACTCTCACTCGTTCAAGAGCTGTTAGCTACATATTATTTATTTCGTAAGTCCTTGTTAGGCCACTACTCAAAACACCTAGACTTATCCCTCAAACTTGTAAAAAAATCAGACAGATAGATATCTAAAAGAAGGTTTTTGGTTTGTACAAAGGTAATAGCTAAAATTCATTTTTTTCCTTTTCAGTATCGATTCGAGAATACACAATTCTTAGCTTTTGAAGCAATCTCTTTGGTAAGTCATGACAAATTCTACATTTTGCCCTCGTTTTGTGTTTTATGAGGAACTGTGCAGAAAAATTCGAAAAATTAACAGTCTGTGAGGGACAGTGAAGAAATTTAATCGGAATTAAAACTATTAAAAGGTTAAGACTTATTAAAAACTTCAAATATAACTGATATTATGATAAGATTCGAAAAAAGTTGTTAAATTACACTCAATTTTATAAAAGAAGCTATCAAACTTGTAGTAGGGTTTGGGCAAAATTATTTTAGTGAAATTTTCCATGAGACAATTTTTGGGTCTCAAGAAGTCATCATCATCATCATCATCATCGTGTTCAATTGAGAACAAATCCTCTTAAGGCGCTTCTGCCACATGTTATGTTAGAAAACATGATCTATCAGTTGGATAAAATCTTTCTTATTCATTATTGTCTTTCGCAATTGACTCTCATCAATGCCAATCGCTGATGATAACTCCAATGACCGAAACAACTGTTGGACCGAAACAAGTAAAAATCATAATGAAAACATTTTTGTAGCAAAGCCAACCAACTTAGGATCTTTATCAATTTTTGGGGATTAGTTGTTTGTAAATATTTGAAAACCAAATTAAAATATAGAACGTTAATCTCTGTTGCGTGGTGAAAGAAGGAAGAGGGCCCTTTTGAGGTTATTTCTGGTTAAATCGATTGTGGAAATAA
>WUAR02597797.1:0-11264 GCA_015164055.2 Chrysaora achlyos | reverse complement strand
AGATTGTTAGGAGCCTAGACATATGGTCAGGACTGTTCCTTTTCAGAAGGTTTCCAGAACCATGTTTTATAGATATCCTTGTGAGGTGTTACAGAAGTTACGAATTTCCTGATTAAATATGACAATAGATGGCGCACTTTTTGGAAGTTAGGTCGACCTTCTAGAAGCTTTTTTTAGAATTAAACTTAAAGAAAAATTTATACAATCAAAATTCTAAGTAAAGATGATTAATTTGTTATTTGCATTAAAACACTTCAATGAAATATCTCGAGCCGGGCGGATTAGGCCTACTGATGCATTTTGAATAAATAACTTGCCTATTATAATTTTAGCACATTGAAATAAATTAAAGTTGTAAGCAAACATTTGTTTGTCGTTTTAGTTTTCCATCTGTTCCTCATAAAAAGCAACTGTGGCTTACTGCTATGCATCAGCAACACTTGAGTCCAGGCAAGCATTTTTTGATCTGTTCTGATCATTTCAAAGAAAATCAAATTGAGTGAAGTTGCCAAAATGTACGCCTGAGGAATTATGCAGTTCCAGTACGATTCCAGCAGTTTCCACAACACTTGAAAAAGGTGATTGTTACAACACATGTTTGAAAGGGTTCAGTACCAAAAGTCATCAGACTTTCAAAGCATCAAATTATGTTCTAAAATGTGCAATTATAATATTTCACAAAATAATTCTAATACAGCATAAATTAAATATCATAAACACGGATATTTGAATCTATTTTCAATGCCTCTAATGTCCAGTTTGTTCTGTCCCTATATTTAGGTCATCAAAACAATAAAACTTTAGTCAAAAGATCAAGAGAGGAGAGTAACTGTGTTTCTGGTGATATAGCTGAGGCTGAGGCAGGTCCTTCTCCAAAAAGATCTGTACAGGAGTATCAATCAGAGCATAGCTAATACTTTTCCGAATCACCAAGAAAACTGAAACAGAGGCTAGAAAAGAGTCATGAGCAGGTTCTACGACTCAGAAAAAAATTAAAAGTGCCGCAGCACAAGTCTCCAGGTTTGAAAAAAATTGTGAAAACAATGAAAACAGTTGTCAAACATCTGAGGCAAAAACAATTGATCTCTTCTGGTTGTGAGAAGGTGCTTAACTTCACTTTTTCTGGAGCATCACTTGCTCTAATGAAGAGAATGACATCAGGAGAGTCAGGCAAGAGGTGCAAGTATCCACCAGAGCTGAAATCTTTTGCACTGACCTGACCCTACAGTTTAACTCAGCCAAGGCATACGAATTTGTTCGTCAAACCTTTAATCTTGCTCTTCCACATCAAGCCCAGATCAGGAGATGGTACAGCAAAATCCCCGCTGAACCTGGACTTTTTAAGCCTGCATTTGAGGCTCTGAAGATTAAAGTTGAAGATGCTGCAAAGACTGGAAAAAGGGTCATCTGCTCGTTGATGCTTGATGAAATGGCTATCAAGAAACATGTTAGCTGGGATGGAAACAAGTACAGAGGCTATGTAGATCTTGGTGACAGCATTGATGATGACTCTTCTCCAATGGCAAAAGATGCACTAGCGTTCATGGTTGTGAATGTGAATGGGTCTTGGAAAATTCCTTGCGCTTATTTCTTTGTTGATGGTCTGAGTGGTTCAGAACGTGCAAGCCTTATATAAGTTTGTATCGAACGGCTTTATGATGTTGGAGTCAAAGTTGCTTCCCTTACATGCGACATCCCATCTTGCCACTTCAAAATGCTATCTTAGCTTGGAGCTTGCTTAGACCCTTCACAATTGGTTTCATCTTTTCAACATCCTCTGAATGGTTCTGAACGTGTTCATGTCTTTCTTGATGTGCTCAAGTTAGCGAGGAATACACTTGCAGAAGGTGGCATCTTGAAGGATATGGAAAACAACAATATTTTGTGGCATTACATGGAGGACCTCCAGAAGCTTCAGGACAGGGAAGGACTTCGGCTTGGGAACAAACTAAAGAAAGCACATATTCAATAGTGGCAGCAAAAATGAAAGTCAATCTTGCTGCATAAGTATTTAGCTCAAGTGTTGCTGATGCCAAAGAGTATTGTGCTGATGTTCTCAAATTGAAACAGTTTCAAGGATCTGCAGCAACTGTGAGGTTTTTTCGTCTATTCGATGGTCTGTTTGATATCCTCATCTCCGGGAATCCATTTGCAAAAGGATACAAATCTGCACTTCGTGTCGGTAACAAATGTTCATGGTCTCCATTTTTGCCAAGGCTATTGAATATAGCTGTACTTGGTCTGAAGAATGCATCAGGACAGCAGATGTACTTGACACGTCGTAAGATAGGATGTGTTGGATTTCTGGTGGCAATCAATAGTACCAAGGAGATGTTCCATGATCTGGTTGAGGTCAGCCAGGCTCTACTGAAGTATATGCTGATGTACAAACGTCTTCTGGTGAGAAGCAGCATTCAGGGTGGCAAAGGAAATTGCCGGAAACAGGATCCAACAGACATCCTCCATGTACTTGGCGATTACTGCAATGGTAACAAACATAATGTCACTCTATCAAATGCTGCACTCATCAGAAAGTACATTCTGAAAGATCAGCCCAGCGGCTATTCAAACCAACACAGAGTGTTATCAAAGTGTGTAAAGAAACAGAGAAGTGCTTTGCAAGAATGCTAGCCTCTACTGGTGGAAAACTTCCACACTGCACAGGTCAGTAACTAAGTAAATACAATGTCTTACAAAGGACCCCTCGTTTTATTTATTAGTATCCTAGTCTTAATTTTTTTTATCTTTCAGGTATTCCTGCTGCAATAGCAACTTCTGTGTTGGGTAGTCTTAATCCGTGTACAGTGTTCTAGGAGCTTGATGACCATATGGTTGATTCAGCAGTGGATGAAAATCATCTTTTTGGTCTCATCAAAATCAGACTGTACCATCTTGGGAAAGAAGCAACATAGGCATGCTCAGGTTCAAAGATCCGGAAGAAGCTAAGCAAGCTTGTGCCCTTCAAACATCAGTGAAGAACAGATTCCCAGCAGCAATAGCTTGGCAAGCTTTAAAGCCACTAATGCCAATGATATAACCCAATTGTCAGTCACAACAACGCTTATAAATCATCAAAAAACTGGATGTGTTCTATTTAATATAATTCCTCAGAAGCTAAGAGATTTCACCAGGCATCAAATTCAGTTTACGACTTTCTTTTTCATATCTTCATTACATACTTGTATGTTGTGCTCTCGATGCAAAATCAAAACAAGTTTGGGGCTAACTGAATAAATTTTCGTTATGGTTTGAAATAATGCCTAAATTACCGAGATTACCAATGCCAGATCTAAAAATTGTTGAAAATTAGAAAATAAAGCTTTGAAAATTGCTTAGATGTAGTAAATTGCTGACCAACTGCCAAAGAAAGGCCAGTAGGCCTACTCTGCCCGAAAAAGCGGAATTTTTCAGACCCGTGTTTACGGCCCAAAATGCCTAGAAAACCCTTAAAAAACAATATAAAATAAACTTAAAGATGTTTCCTATAGACTGAAAAGTGAAATACAAACCTTATGAGGAATCTCAACTGCATCAAGCTTTCGTTGAAGTTTTCTCCCAAACAGCACAATATACCAATTCCCATTACAAAGTGGGAACAACCTAAGATGGCCGCCAAAAATCTGACCGCCTTCAATTCTTCAACAGTAGAAGCTCGATCCAGTCTTTATTTAGAGATCAGTGGATGCCACTGTTCCCTTTCTTCATTACATGTACATCATCGAGTCATCAGAAACCAGTCAGTATTTTTCAATGAGCCTGTACATGAGTGCGGTCACACCAGGCATTCAAGCATCCTTTGCTAATCCTTGGTTTGTTAGTTGGTTGCTAAAATATTTTAGGAAACTGTCGGTATTCTCAAACTTGAAAGGAAACCACAAAATCTGCAAGCAAGGTTGCGGGCATCCTTAAACCTTCCTAATCACCTCTAAAAAACAAATTCAGGAAGTGCTATTTGGTTAAATGATTATTTTCTGTAATCCCTGCAGTGTATTTAATCTTTTGCAATCAGTTATCAGAACCTGAACTATCATTGTAACCAGTGGTAACTGTTTTTCAAATCGAAATGTATCCAAGGTTTCTAAACAAATTTAACAGTGAAAAAGAAGTACAGGATGGTAGACGCTCTCTGTTTCAACCGTTACAACCACATTTTCAACAGCAGATGCACAGTGCCGTGGTGGGCCACATTTCACTGGGGTGGCCAGATCCTTGTTGGCGCCCCTGCCCTATAGACATAAGAAAACTAATGGTCAGAAACTCTAAAAATTTAGCATTATTTAGGTTCTGGATTGAAGAAACAATAACAGAGGTCTCTAGGCTGCTGCAGATTCTGTCCCCTTATAATAAAAAAAGCTCAAATAAATTGTCAGTTTTGTAGAGAATAACAGACATAGTGCTTATTGTTATTCGAAGCAATGTAGATGTTTATATCAGCAGGGCCTTTGTAAGTTGTGAAGATGTCTTCGCAAATGCATCGATTATTTTATCTTTATTTAAAGACAGCAGAATCTTCCTTTCAATCGTCATTGCAAGTAATGACTCAAGACGATCTTGCACCATCTTTGAGCGAATTCTTGTCTTGACTCTTTTGAAAGCAGAAAACGAGCGTTTTGCAGAAGCAGAGCTTATAGGTATAGCTACTGCAATTGCATGAACTTGGCACAATGTTGGATACGCATAAACAAGATGGTAATCTTCAAATGAAAGAAGCTTCAAGGCGTCGATGAACGAAGGAATCTTTTTTCGTCCTTCTTTTGTGTTGACGTCTTATTCAGAGGATTAGCAGATGGGTCTCCTATTTTATCAACATAAGAATATTTCGCACCACTGTATTCTTTATTCACATTATCATCATTGCCATCATCTTCAGCATCACTGCTTTTCAATTCCTCAGCTTCGTCTGTTTCTGTTACTTGGGAGCAATTGAACTTACTGAATGTTGTTGCAAAGCTAAATAACTCATCAGTGCATCTGAATGAATCCAGTTGGTACACTGCACAAAATGTCTTGATATCAGCTTGAAGAGCACGTGCTGTCTTGTATCTTGCTAGCAGTTCTGGTAAGCGGCATGGTGCAAACAGTGCAAGCGACTTTAGTAATGGTCGATTCTTTTCAAAGCGCTGTTTCATTGAAGCTTGAACTGTATCAACAACTGAGTAGGAAGTGTCACGTTTCCATTGAGCTTCAGCTGTGCTTGCTGGTTGATCCTTTCTTGCTCGCCATCCATCATTCTTTTATGGCGAATTCTCGTTGCCTTCCAATGGACATCTTCAAAGTCCGTCTCAACGATTTGTAGAATTTTCTCAGGTTTGTCTCGCTTTTCTGCATTTTTTCGATTGAACTGTCTACCATGCTTATTGCTTTGCCAAAATCGACTTCAACACATTGCAAATATCGACTGAGAGGGCCAGTCACAGCAAATATTTCTCGAAAAAGGCAGGAAGTTGCAACTACTTGCTTTGTCTGAAAATTCGAATATAGTCCCTGTGCTGTTGCTCGCTGATTTTCTTCAAATGATCTACTCTCAGGAACTATTTGCAGCACTTGCAAAATGCAGTCAAAATTCTCTGGCATTCCAACGAACAGTATTTAGACGCTTTACTGAAAAAACTTTAAGCTGCGCACTCTTTTGAACTGACTCGAATAATTCATGCACCTTTTGACATCTACTGAACAAGACATACAGCTTTTTGATGATGCTGAACAGACTAATGATATTGATGGCAACACCACCTGAATCTGAAAGGACCAGTTTTTTGGTCCTTTAGACAACGTATGGGCATAGCAATGGACATAGGTCACATGACTCCCAATCTTCTCTTTTATGATGGCCTGAAAGCCGTTGTAGCATCCGCACATTGGACGCACCATCGCATGTCTGGGCAACTAGCTTCTCAAATGTTACCCCATGTGATTCTAAAGCTGCGTCAATGGCATCGTAATTTCAATATCAAGAGTCCAACCGTTGTCCTCAAGAGATATAGATGCGATTGATCTTTGGGGAAATCTCAACCAATGGTAAACTTGATAATGGACACACAGTATTGCTTGGTGCATTGAGTCTACGTCTGGAGGTAACGACTGTGAGGATTTCGCTTTCATAGCTTTATACAAGCGAACTCTTGTATCAACAATTGATTCATTCTATCTCCCAGAATACATTACAGTTTGTATGAATTGTACCGCATCGTTGATACCATCACTACTTAGATCCTTAACCTTTTCAAATGATCCTAATAGCTGCAGAGAATCTTGATGCTTGAAAATTTTATTTTTTAAGAAAATTTTTACTAAGCTTTTCCAACCCCATAGAAGAAAGATGCTAGTTCACATCCTGAAGTTGCGTGGACATGATGTAATTGCATCGATACCTTTTCACCTAAGAAACTATAAATTTTGCCAATGTTTACTTATTTTTCGTATGACTAGAACATCTGTGTCTTTGGCAACAAATACTATATTCATATCACTCAGACGGGCATGTAGAATGAGTCTTGTATCGGCTTCTTCGTGGTTGCATGTTTAAGGATTCAAAAGCATCTTCACGGGATATTTTCCGCACCTTCTCTTCCTCTGTAAAAACCAATGACACTTTCACTTGACTCCTACCCTCTGGACTTCTGAAGAATTTAGCAGCCAACCGTATTAAGTCTGTTTTGTTGTCAATTTAGTTGAAAAAGCTTGTCCATGCATTTCCTTGGAGCATTTTTTGGTCGACAGCTTGAATATATGTGCGCTGTGGTGTGTCACCTCTTTTGAGCCTTGTGCCATTCTTTGCACTTATACTGCGATAGGTATCATTGATAATTTCAATGGATAAAGGCGCAGCTTCTGCTGGTGGTGTAACAAACTTAAGCAAGGCAAAAGCCATTCACAGTCTCCTTGGCTTTCAATGATCACACTGCTGCCATTCCATCTATCAACCATCATCCATTCTTAGGCCAGACATCAGAGACCGATTTTGATTCCTCAACCATACAATCTCTGAAGAGATTCTTTGGTGACTGACGGAGTTGACCCTCTGGTGTTGCAATGCTGAATGGAACAGCAGTGAGAGGATATTTAAATGTAATTTCAAGATCAACAGAATTACTCAGCATTTAACCAAATGCTTGTCGATCTTGCCTTGGTATCCTTACTACTTTGGGAACTTTCTTTGCCTTCTTTAATCCAGTTGGTAAAATCACTTTCTTTATTGGCTTAAAATAATCAACGCTTCCTTTTACAAGCCGATCTTCCACAATCTCTGGATATGTATCATTTCCTAGTGATAGTGCATTAAGCAAACCTTCAACAATCTTCTGGTAAATCTCTGAGCCAGTCGTTATGTGCCTGGCCGGGCCTAGCCTTTTCCTTTACATGTCAACATCAATTTACTTTTATGTAGGTGGAAAATTGTATTCCGTTTCCTTGTTCACTCTATGAGTTTCATTTATGTAGCAAGAGCGCATTCTCCCCATACTCTGTGAGGAGTTGTAAAATATGTTTCTACCAAAAGAAAGGAGTTTTAGTATCGTAACATACCTGTTAATACCGAAACAATGAGAAAAACGCAGGAGAAAGATCATTTTATGTTTTGATAACGTCATATCTAAAAATATCAATGTTTTCAAACAAAAGCATGATATATATGAGTCGATAGCTCTTCGTCTGGTGAATCCGAAAATGCATATTTTGTCAATATATGAGGTAACGGAGTCGAGTAAATACAGATTAAAAGGGGGCAAATGCATTTTTTGACGTCATCAAATTAGCATTCTTCCGGTCAAAATCGAAAGAGACCAATCTTTGATTTGGAATCTCCAGGGTCGGTTTAGAAAGAATCTGTGAACAAATTTGAGGTTAGCTGAAAATTCAGTCACTTACAGAGAATACCCTGGCTACCTAGGACTAGCAGAATGCACGCCCATTTCTTCAAAAACCTGTTATATTCACACAATATCAAAATAAATTAATGTTTGTGGTATTTCCACAAATTCAAAATTTCCTTGTCCAAACATTCACTTGACATACAACATCTGCTAAGAACAGGTGCCTGCCTGTGTCAATCTTAATGTCTCCACATATTTACTCAATACAATATGCTCAGTTGGATTTCCATCGCTAGTTTGAGGATGCCTGGCTGCCCACAAAGCATTGCTCCTTTTTCTATCTCACTATGAGAATGTGCGCGGTTGCCTGCATTCTTGTTGATAGATAGTAGTGCCTCCCCTTATCTAACAACAACAGCGTTTGATAGATAGTACTGCTTCCCTTATCCAAAAGCAACAGCATTTGGAGAACCTGTTTCTTAATAGTTCTCAACCTCAGGGTTTGTTTAGCTGATGTTTTTACTCAAAGATTTGAAAAAAATTTGTGATATAGTCTGAGAATCAAACAGTCTTTTTTACAGCATAGGGCTCCTTGTTTTTTTGGAAGCAAGCAATTTCTTGCTGTGTGAAATGTCATTTCGAACTCAAAGCCTCATAACATTCACCTTTGGATCGAAATCTTGGTTTGTTCAATGATAAAAATAGATCGTAATTGTTATCTCTACTATACCAATGGAGAGAAGTTCTTAAGGATGCGAGTCTCAACCAAATTATTGCAATGGTATCTCGTAGAATTATATGTAACCTGCTTAATTGGAAATAAAACATCAAGTGATGTCACTGCCCTTCAATCTCACACAAATATTGTTTCCAGTGGCTTTGTTGGAGCACTGTTTTTTTTGAGTGGAAGGTTAGAATTTTCTGACAAAGAGACATTTTTTGCGACAAAATTTTTTCAACAAATTACTAAGTTCTCTGAAATTGCCTTCTTTTCAAGAAGCATTACTACAAAGAATTCTGAAATTTACCGATATAAAGAAAAGTAACTACATTTCTTTTAACTTGAATTACCCTGCATACTAGTGCCAAAGGGAATAAAAAAAATAACTTGAAAAAAGGAGAAAAGTAAGTTGGCTCTGGTCAAATGGTGACATTGATTGAAGAAATTGACCAATGAGAAGCCTATATACCCAATCAGGGATATAGATTTGGTTAGATTTGATTAAATAGCCGAACTCACATCACAAGGTTACGATTGTGATCATAAAATATGATTCAAGCGGTTATCAGTGAAATGATCCATTGCTTCATCACAGTAATGGAGGGCAATTTCTGGTGCTCGGTCGCCATTTATCAAAGTATCGCCATGCGGGCTGATGAGAAGATTTCCAAGCCAAAAAGATTGCCTATCCCAGTTTGTTATGTTTAGCAAAAATAGGTATTTTATCAACTCTTTGCTTTCCTTGTCTACTGTACAATATGCCCTTATTTTGTACATAATGTTGTCTTGTAATTGTTTTTTCCAGCAGGGATAGTTTTTTACTGAAAATTGATTGTACACTCATTAATATTCTTTGTAGCAGTTACAAGTCTAAAATCCTAATGATGCTAAGATATGATAACAACGGAAGTATTTGGGTCTCAATTTCTTTATTCCATTCAAGTTTCTTCTAAGGACTAAAAACCCAGGCTTTAGAATGTTGGGCCTACATAAGCTGCTATGGAATATATTATAGTTGTCAGTCATAACTTTTTTTAAAGAATGTAAGCTTATGTCTGTTCCTAGGAAGAAAAAGAAGGTTATGAACCCTTGTTTGTGAGCCACATCTCTTCCGTTGCTTTACTGCACACTTGCCCCCTCGACATAAATCTCCATCATTTATCTATTCAACTTGATGAATTGAACAATTGTCATGCCAGCACCCAATGCCCGGTTGCTTGCCAAAATAATTTTCTAGATCATCTTGGCAGAATCTTTTGGACAGAACATATTGCACATCATTATGCAACAAATATTAAGAAACCACTTTGAAAGAGTGGACAGCCTTTTGATTTCTTTATGGGTTTGCCAAGAAACAAACATGGTTTTTTGTATTTACTGTGAAATTCTTTTTGCGTTCCTCAACTGACTGTTTCCGTTCAGAAAAATATGTAAGGAATTCATAAAGTCAGGCAAAACCAGAATCGTCAATTGAAGTGTAAGGCGCCAGAAACAGCTTCTTCTTTGTAGCATGCTACATGGAATTTTTAACATTTAAACAATCAAAAACGTATCGAGAATCTTCGGGGGGTCAATATTTATCGAAGATTACCCCAACTGTATTACTGAGCACCTGAGCAGCAAGGTAAACTCTCATGACCGAATATGGTGTCAATGATGAAAGTGATGAAAGGAGCATTTGAAGACCACTGTCCAAATCATTGAAATAAAATGATGCAATGTGAGACCGCAAGATATCAAAACCATTGTTCTACATTAAACAGATGCCACGACCAGATCCTGAATTTGGAAGACAGTTGCATGCTGTTTTGATTAATTGAGGAACATCAGCAAAGAAACAAATGAATCTGCTCTCATAACTGTGGATATTCCTGGAGGGATAAACCACACTTTTCTTTGATTCACTTTCAAGGCCCTTGAGCATTCTAAAAAAATACTATTAGTGGAGGCTCAATTAGCAGTGGCAGCAATTACTTTCAACTTGATCTTCTCTAAAATAGAAACAGCCCTCCAGAATATATTAGAAACCTAGTATGATGTTGCTCCAGTTGTAGCGAATGTTGCAAAGCTGAATGAAAATGGGTTCACAATATTTTTAATGAGGAAAACAAGAACATGTGTCACAAGCTCTTTGACATCTTGGAGTGTGGCATAATTGGTATCAGTGTCTCCAAGATCAACAAACCCAATGAGCTCACCAGTATGCTTATCTTAAATTTTCATCTCATCAATTATAAATCTCTCAACAGAAAAAAACAGTTCTGTCCTTTCAAACAATTCTCCAATAACAGCTTTTTTGAATACTCACTGTGGCCTGATAGTCTCTAAAGGTTCTTAAACTTGGTAAGACTAATATCCCAAAGCCAGACATGCTATCATAGCGAAGATCAGAATAACTTGGTATTGGAGAACTTTGCAGCAAGAGAAAGACAAAACTTGATTACCATAGGGTGATATGGGATACTGCATGCAGGTATATTGCTGTAATTTTGCTGCCCATCCCAAAATAGCTTCCTGAATGGTGGTATACCTTTCTTATTGCAAAAACTTAATAAGGATATAAAATTATGACTAAGTCGATAATCTACAGGTTGATTATGCTGTTGTAAGGACTGTTTTATTTCATTGACTTGTTGCTCAAGCTGCTTGCATTTCAATCGATTTTGTTTAAGGGTTAACTTTATTCTTTATAAAGATGTAAATTTAACTGGGGCTTTTAATTTAGCAGGTTG
>WUAR02597686.1:0-11273 GCA_015164055.2 Chrysaora achlyos | reverse complement strand
GGTCAAGGGCGAGGCGATCACGATAGTGACGGACGTCTATGCATTGGGGATCTTGCTCTATGAACTCTTGAGTGGTCATCGTCCATATCGGGTACAGGGGGCCTCTATGGAGGAATGGGTGCGGGTGATCTGTGAGACGGAGCCGGGGCCACCGAGCCTGGTTATAGCACAACAGGGCGGGGTCACTGAAGAGGCAGGGGCGCTCTCGCCGGAGTTGTTGAGCGCTGCCCGCGCTACGACGCCGGTGCGTTTGCAGCGGCAGGTGGCTGGCGACCTCGACACGATCGTGCTCAAGGCGCTACGCAAGGAGCCCGAGCGTCGATATGGTTCGGTGGATGCTATGACAAGCGACATTGAGCGATTTCTGGAGGATCAGCCAATCTTTGCGCGTCGGGATACGCTGAGATATCGCTTGGGCAAGTTCGTGGCTCGCCATCGCGTAGGTGTCGGGGTTGCGGTGCTACTGCTGGTGGTAGGGTCGGTCTTTGCGTGGCGGTCGGTGGTTCAGCAACGTCAGGTAGCAGTTTCGGCACTGCGGGCGGATGAGGTGTCGAGTTTTCTGGTGGATCTCTTCACGATGTCGGATCCGTTTTCGGAGGAAGAGGTGCGGGGAGACACGACCCAGGTGCGGGTATTTTTGGAGCGGGGTGCGTCACAGATCGAAGAGTTGTCGGGCCAGGAGGAGGTACAGTCGATGCTGAAAGGTGTCCTGGGCCGGGTATATCAGGGATTAGGAGAATACGAGGCGGCGGAAGGTTTTTTCCGCGAGGCTTTGGCGCAGCGTCAGGTGTTGTATGGCGAGCGGAGCGTAGAGGTGGCCGAAAGTATGCATGATCTGGGTGGTCTGTTGAGGCTATGGAGCGGAGAGGCAGAAGACGAAGCCGAGGGGGATGTGTATGCGGAGGCGGAGGGGTTGTTGCGGGAGGCGTTAGCGCTGCGTCGGCAATTGCAGGGTGAAGAGCACGTTAAGGTAGCCGAAGCCCTGAGCAGTTTGGCCGCTATCCTACATGATCAAGGCAAGGATGCAGAAGCTGAGACGATATTCAGAGAAGTGTTGGCGATGCGTAAGAAGCTCCTGGGCGAAAACCATCCTGATGTAGCTACTACGCTAAACAACCTGGCGTTGGTCTTAAACGCTCAAGGCAACCATGCAGAAGCTGAGGCGATACTTAGAGAAGTGCTAGCCATACGGAAAAAGCTTTATGGTGAGGAGCACCCGCGCGTGGCTATAGCGCTGAACAACCTGGCTATTACGCTACGAAATCAAGAGAAAAATGCGGAAGCCGAGACGATATATCGAGAAGCGTTGGCCATACGGAAAAAGAGCCTGGGCGAGGAACACCCTGATGTAGCTACTACGCTAAACAACCTCGCCAATACCCTCCGTGGTCAAGGCAACAATGCCGAAGCCGAGATGATGTTCAGGGAAGCGTTGGCCCTACGAAAGAAGAGCCTGGGCGAGGAACACCCCCTGGTAGCTATGGCCCACAGCAATCTGGCCAATATCCTCTATGATCAAGGCAACAATGCCGAAGCTGAGATGATGTATAGAGAAGCGTTGGCCTTATTGAAGAAGAGCCTGGGTGAGGAACACCCGCGCATAGCGATGACGCTGAACAATCTGGCCAATACCCTCTATGATCAAGGCAACTATGCCGAAGCTGAAACGATGTACCGCGCGTCGTTGACCTTAGATAGAAAGCTGGTAGGTGACGAACACCCTCGCATAGCGGGTACGAAAACCAATCTGGCAGCGTCCCTACAGCAGCAAGGCAATTATGCCGAAGCCGAGCCGATGCTCAGAGAAGCACTCGCTTTATTGCAGAAGCGCTTTGACGGCGAGCACCCATACGTAGCCTATATACTACACGACTTGGCCGTGGTCCTGCGAGAGCAAGGCAAGTATGCTGAGGCCGAGCCGATGCTCAGAGAGGTGTTGGCCTTACGGAAAAAGAGCCTGGGCGACGAACACTTCGAAGTGGCACGTACGTTAGCGGATTTGGGCGTGCTTCTCGTAAATCAAGAGAGGTATGCTGAGGCCGAGACGATATTGCAGGAAAGCTTCGAGATTTTCGAGCAAGCTCAGGGACGCGATCATCGCAACACCCAAGAGGCGGTAGATGTCTTTGTTAGGTTATACATGGCGTGGGACAAGCCGGAGCAAGCGGCCCGCTACCGAGCTATGCGCACCGACGGGTAGCGTCGGTCACGGCTGTTGCGCCAGGTCCGTGATGAAGTCGGCCAATTGCTCGGCGTAAACCGTGTGTGCGTGGGCGCTAGGGTGGGAGTCGTGCGGGCGGTTGGTATTCTCCAGTTGCCCCAAGTCGACCGCGATGTCCACGACGGGGATACCCTGTGCTTCTAAGGCAGCAAGGAGGTCAACCGTGGTCTGGTCTTGAGTGATGCTGGCCACGATCAGCGGGATGCCTGCCTGTGCTGCCAAGGTAGCGAACGCGTGGATGACGCTCCGGGAAACCGCGTGGCTGCGCAGCGCCTTCTTCTCGAACACGTTGTAAGCGTCGTCAATAAGGTTCATCAAGGCCGAATAGCGCGCCAGCGGTGCGGCGCGGTAGGTGACATCGGCAAAGGCGTAGACGAGTGCGCCGTCAGGGGCCAGCATGGCGATAGGTAGCTGCAGCCCATCGATCCTGTTGTGCGGAACCATCTGTTTCCTTCTCTCTCTCGCCAACGTGTTCCGCTGGTCGTGAAACGACGCATAGACGAGCACCACCATGGCAGGGTGCCGAGGGCGCGCCTGTAGCGCCTCCTCGAATTGCCGAAGAGATTGGACCGTTCCGTAACCGGGCACGGCGTGGTTGACGACATCGTAGTAGGGCAGGCGGCTTTGCAGTTTCCACGCCAGGGTTTCGTCGTTGTTCACAGACGAACCATAGGTGAATGAACAGCCGAAAAGCCACACCGGCGTGCCGCCGGGGTCACGGTTCTCTCCGTCGGCGGGTTTCGTTGCGCGGGTGCCGTCGGTGAGGTGGTGCGTGGTGAAGCGATACCCCGTCTCATACAGAATCTCGAAGCGGCCGGGGCGTAGGGTGTAGCCCCGTGTCGGATGGCGGGCGTAGAATGAAGAGTCGGGATCGTCGACCACGAGGACTGGTTTTGCGACGGGTGACCACGGCCTAAAGCCCAACATGCGCAAGAGCCCCTCGCCCACCCCCAATGCCAGTAGCGTAGCCGCGATCAACAGGATTAGGTTATGCGACGAGCCCGGCCACCCTCGGATGTTTGCGTGGGATACGAAACACGACATCATCAAGCTCCTCGCTTGTGACAACAGCCGTTTCTTTGTGACAGGGTATAATTACACATCAAAGAGTAATCGACATCCATGCCAATCGCTCGCTCGCGAGCCCTGCCCAGGCTTGTTACGTAGTGATCATCCTTATCCCAAGACAAAGCTCACACCCTGGCCTGTCGGAAGATGGATGATCGGCTCCGGCTTATCGTCGAAAAAATCGTCGCAAGCTTTACGCGCTCCAGGGCATGTGCTGAAACCGTAGTCGTCACAGACGATGATGCCGCCGCTTTCCATTCGCGGGTAAAAAAAAATCAGACTTTCGAGTGTCGGTTGGTACAGGTCAACGTCGATATGGACGAAGCAGAATCGCCTGTCGCGCACGTCCTCGAACCGCTCCGGGATCCAACCTCGGTGATACTCCACGTACGGAAACTCCTGAAGGTTTTGGCGTGCCACTTCTTCGCTTACAGAAAAATCGCCCGGTTTCCATAGGTATGCGTAAGGATCGTCTGGCTTATCTTGCGGCCCTGGGCTCGATAGCCCTTCGAACGAATCAAATATATGATGCTTTCCTTTACCACGGGCGAGGCAGATGAAATAGGAGGTGGCCCCTCGGTAGGTCCCGCATTCAGCGGTATCTCCTGGTACATCCGGGATGCTCCGGACAAGCTCTCGGACAGCAAATTTTCGTTCTGCGGAGCGGAGATTGCTTGGTTCAAGCCGGCGATAGTCCTGAAGGAACGCTTCATCTTGCAGCCACATCTTCCGATCTTCCGGAAACCAGCAATCGCACACTTTATTGGCTAGCCACTCAGCAAACCCGTACCGCGACTTGCGCCGTTGATCGTCTGTGCCAAAGAACATTCTGTACAGGATCTTGAGAGACATTCGCCCTTGCTCGTTTCGCTAGCTCGACGTTTAAGTGTTTTTCTGTTCGCAGTATTGCCTCAGATCGGCTTCTCCGCATCCTCAGCGGGTCGGTGAGCTTTCCGGTCAATGAGAACCCTGCGCATGAAATTCGCAGGGTCCGCCTGCCCGGTCGACAGTGCGACGGCTCCGAGGATGAGGGCCCTAACTAGGTTGCCAGCCAGGACGGCAAAGGCCGCGCCCAGCAAGCCGAGGGAGGGCACACCGAAAGAAGAGACCACGAGAATTACAAACAAGCATAACACATTGCTGGGCAGAGGAACCCAATACTGCCGCTTGGCGAGGACGGCGGTTGCAAAGATGGTGACGGTAAATCCAACCGCTGCGGTAGTCATGAGAATCATCAATACCGCAGTGTTTCCGGCGTACTCCGAAGTATATAGCACGCTAAGGATAAAGTCCCCCATGCTCCAGGCCACTGCCAGGCCACCGGCTCCGAGAAGCGTGACGATACCCAAGAGTTTGAAGAGGAGTCGGCGAAACCCCGCCGCATCCCCCATCGCGAAGTCTCTGGCCATTCGAGCAATGGTCGCCTCCGATAAGCTTGTGGCTACCACATTGCCCGGTACCATCAAGCCTGCCATAGCGGCGAACACGCCCAACGCCGGTGCTCCATGGAAGCCGTGCAGAAAGTACTGAGGGACACTTGCGCTCAGCGCCGCGACCACGACACCGATTGCCAATGGAAGTACTGCACGGACCAGGGGTGCGAGCGACCGGATTTCGCTCAAGCCAAAGGGAAACACTTCTCGATACAGGCTTTGCTTTATGAGCCCTTGAAGCGCCTCACGACGTGTTAACCGGACCAAGACCCTATCGTAGCTCACCAGTACGGTCACCGCAACGCCCAGCATGGCCGAGATTGCGACGACAAAGTCGCTCGTTATATACAATGTAATGGACAACGCGGCTAGTGTCAGGGTGCCGCGCGCCACCAGCGATTTGGCAATACGGTCCATGCACTCCTGTTGTTGGAACAGCCCATAGGCAATTTCGCAGAAAGACTCGCAGGCCAGAAAGAGCGCAAGAAGGACGATCACAAGAAACGAGCCTTTGTACTCGAACAGGTATCCTATCGTACCAATAAGTAGCAGCGCGATGATTGTATTGATGAGGGTTAGTCTGACGCAGTGAACAAAGGTGGCTCCTTCGCCTGGGTCGGTTGCCAACACAATGCGTAGCTTGAATCGTGAAAATAGAATGACCGGCTTTGAGATAGCCATACCCAGTGCGTATTGGCCGACCATTTCGGGCGTGCCAAGCTTGGCCAGCGCAGCGAGCATACCCCACTGACAAGCGGCCAGCACCACACGACCTGCCAAAGTCCACCCGAAATTCTCCCGAAGCGTAGGTCGACGCTGCAGCTTTTCGGAAGACCGCAGTACGGTACTCAACGTTCGTTCTTATTATTCGGAAACCAACGGTTCAACAGGCGATTTTTTCTGCATTCGACAGGCAAAGCAGCATGACGCGATACTCGCATCGCTATGACTATTGGGGATCATCTCTATTACTATTCAAGAGTCGCGTTCTGGAGAGCGTACTTCCGCTCAAGGAATAGGCCCAATGCCGTATTTATCTGGATTCCCAAAACAGCAGGGATGAGTGAAAGGCCACACGCCCTAGGGCTTACTATGTCCGAACATGTAGAATGCACACATCTAGTCAGTGCATGTAGGCTGGCTCTCGACATGGGCCAGGGCTCACATCACTTCCGAAAAAGAACATGATACGCGACGCGACGACGCCCGTTGTTTAAAACCTCGTGGGAGCGAAATCCTGCTTTCAGCGCCCAGCCATCGATAACGTCAAGCGGGATCACCCAGTTGTAGTAGGGCGACAGCCTGTCGAGCGCATTTAACCAATCGGGCCGCTTTCCCCGCAGTACATGGTAACAACGCACGGCGATGTTCAGTGCATTGTCAGCAAGTGAATAAGCCGGGTCCCAGGCTCGCGACGTGACATGCTTGACATAGGCTAGTCGCTCCTCGACGCTCTGCAAGGTGTGAAAGTGCTTGCGCTGCCAACGCACCAACGCAGTATTGTGCATGCCTTCAGGGGCGTAAACCATAAGATAGAGCGCACCGCCGCGTTTCACCGTCGCCGCCGCATTCAAGAAGGCCCTGCATGGATCATGGGTACACTGGGCAACGCCCCATAGATTAGCGAAATCAAAACGGTCAACCAACTCAGGATGTTCATCAGGCAACGTCATCACGTCCGCCTGAATCACTTCTGCGTTAAATCGGGAAACGCTATCGAGTGCGCTCTGTGACAGATCTATCGAAACGACCGACGCAGCACCCATCGCTTGCATGGCGCGCGTCCACCTTCCCATCCCGCAGGCCAGATCGATGCAGTGTTTGCCTCGGATCAACGTCACAGGAATAGGCTTATCGAGAACCCGAGTCCCTCCCGATCCATCAAAAAACGCATTGTTTGAACCGGGCCTGTTGCCCGTCCATTCGTAGACGCGATCCTTAATGTATTCCTCTTCCGTATTCGCGCTTGGATGCGTATCGAAGCCTCGTTTACCCCGAAGCGCCAACTTCCATTGCAACTCAAATTGTTCGGCATATCCAAAGGGCGGCGGCATATAGCGACCTGAATATTCATCTTGCCAAACAACAAGATCATCATCGAAGTGCGGGTTCCGATGCGATGGTAGCGCGTCCATGAATGCCTCCACTTGATCAGGTTTCAAGGCCGCCTCCTCCGTTGTTTCTGCCCGATATAAACCAGATTAGGCATTTTTAGCCCTAAGACGCGCGTCCCTACGGCGCGTAAACGGCTGGCTAACGTCTTTCGAGGCAGGAAAAGCCCGTTACAAAAAATAGTGGTGAACCCGAACCGTTCACCGGTGTTGACCAGGGTTTGAGTCGTCCAGGAGCGGACGTGTTGCATCCAGTGAAACACGCATCCGCAATCCGGGCACATCACTTTGGATGCGTCGAGATCTTCCTCATTGGGTGTTGTGATTACGACAAGACCTCCTTCCCGCATCACTCGGTGAACCTCGGTCAGAGTCCCCTCAAGGTCTTCGTCAAGCAGGTGCTCAATGATTTCGAGAAGGAACACGGTTTGAAAATGGCCTTCAGGAAAAGGCAACGGCAGGGTGTCGATACATTGCACGCCCATAAAACTGTCCTCGTTGACCAGATTCTCCTCGATTCGTTGAAGGCTGCGCGGCGAAAAATCGAGACCGTAACAGGGGATGCCGCGACGGGCCAACTTTTCGAGGAAATATCCCGGCCCGCACCCGAAATCGAGGACGGGGCCAGCGTGCAGGTTGATGCCTTTTGATTCCACAAGCCGCAGTAAAGCATCGCCAAGATGTCGGCTGAAATAGGTATCTTCTGCCCGATGACTTTCCGAGAAATAATCCCAGAACCGTCGCGACGCGGTGGGCGTCCACTCGATGTCATACGGCGCAAATTCTTCGTCCATCGTCGTCAGTCAATGTGAGGAACTTGGCCCCGCTGTCGCTGAACTCGAAGCACAAGTCATCCGCCTCTACTTCGCGTTGACCGGCATTATTCCTCATTTTCAAAAGCATCGAATGCACTGTCGGGCAAAGGCGGCACTGTTCGTCGGGCAATGAATTCATATCCCCGTTCGAGGAGTGCTACCGGCATGCTGCGGAGGACATGGGGTGCAGATACAGCAAGCCGTTCTTGCCAGGGGGATAGCACGTGGCGTCTTTCATCCTCGTGTCTAAAGCTCGTGTTCACGTACGATTGGTTCGAGAAATCGAGCAGTGCGCGTTCGAATCGAACACCGATTTGGTTGCAAACATATCTTAACGTCTGTTCCTGATTGGCCTTGAACGCCTCGAATGAAATCTCTACACAGTTGGGGCGCTTCTTATACCGCTCCATCACCCGCTCTCGGAGAGCATATAATCCCGCCTCGCGGGCTATGTTTGTGGGCTTGTCGCGGTCGGCAAACATCTTGAGGCGAGAGCTAAGAACATCGACAAAGCCACGCCGAATGAGGATGACGCGCGCATCCGGCCAAACATTCAGCGCCTCGCGGACGTTCAGGGGCTCGCCTTTGAGTATCCAGTAGGGGACACCGCTTCTCACCGCGAATTGGTCCATAGACGTCCGCAAGATGTGCAGACAGTTATTGGGCCACTCCCCGGCAGCCAGGAGGGCTTTCTTATTTCCTCCGATGAGCTTGAAGAGTCTTGTGGCAGACCACACCTCAACGAAACCACGGTATTCAGCGTACGTGTTGAGATCCGGGAATTTGTGCGCGAGCGCGGTGAATATGTTTGAGTCTAGGATCAACTCGTTCTTGCTGCTTCGCATGGGTCCCACAATCTGCGAATGGGCAGACAATGTTGAGGCAAGCCATTTCGTACCGGATCGATTCATTCCGACGACGAGGAGGGGTGTTGGCCGGCGCGTGTTATTATCAGGGATAGCCTCAAACCCCGGCAAGAAACGCCTCTTGGGGGCCTCGGTCGTCGTGTTGCTTGGTGGAGGCATTGTTTTGGTTTGCCTGAATCAAAACAGTTTCTAGTTAGGAGGACTCAGGTGTTTGCTTGACCAGTGATAGAAGAACAGCAAACGCCACAGGCTGGCGTGGAGGTCGGCGCGCCCCATCCAAGGCGCAGCTACGCGGCGTTCCACCGCAGCGTGGTCGAAGTATTGCCACATGTCGTGGTGTGCAAGCGGTATTGTTCACTGAGCAAGCGTTCCCAGGCCTGGGTCAGTGGCCCGGCGGCAAACCGTTGGCGCGCCAGGCGGCGCGCCGATTCGGCCATACGCTTACGACGCTCATCGTCGGAGAGCAACCGGGAAATGGCCTCGGACAAAGCCCTGGCATCGCCTACGGGCACCAAAAGGCCCGTTTGTCCGTCTTCGATGATTTCAGCCGGGCCGTGCGGGCAGCGTGTAGAAACGGCGGGAACTCCTAACCCTTGCGCCTCAATCAGAGCGTTGGGCAACCCTTCGAAATCGCTGCTCATCACAAACACTGTCGCCTGTCGAAGCACGGTGTACGGGTTTTGCTGGTAGCCCAAGAGGCGCACCGAACGCGTTAACCCTTGTCTGTCGATCCGCCGCTGTAGGCTCGTGCGCAACGGACCGTCACCACATATCCATAACCGTGCGTCCCGATGAGCCTGGAGCTGAGCGAAGGCATTGAGCAAGACATCGTATCGCTTCTGGCGGGCCAGCCGCCCTACGGCAACAAGCAGCGGAATGCCGTCTGGTTTTGCCTGTTTCGGGGCTGCGGCAGCGTGCCGCTCGATTTCGCGAAAGTCGGTGGGGTTGGGGATGACATCAATGCGACCTTTTGACACCGGATACCGATAGATCAGACTGTCAACGAGACCCCGTGAATTGGCGGCGAATCGGTTGACGCGGGCATACGTCCCCCGGGCAATCACAGCGCGGAGCGGGGTATCACCTTTCACCGGATCATTCCCGATTCGCGCGATCCAAACAGGTTGATGATGACACCGCCGCAAGGCTACGCCACATACAAGGCTGGTGGCATTCACGTTGCTGAGCAGAACATCAGGACGGAGCGCACCTATGGCCTTACGCAACTGTCGCACGGTGCGTGGGAAATGCCAGGGATGGTAGTAGCAGAGGGGGTAGACGGTCACATCGCCTGGCAAGGGGTAGCCAATGTCATGCCGCAGCAGGCAGAGCGAGGGGCGGATGACGGCGCGATCAAGATGCCTCAAGAGCGTACTGACGAAACGCTCGGCCCCACCCGTATTGAGTGTGGTGCTCACGACAAGCACGTGAATGGGTTCGGGCATTAGCCTCTCTCGCGAACGGGTAATACCAAACCTGGATTATTACTTGTGTGCAAGCTAAAATTCGTGGCTAGATTATTGATAATAAAAGATTTATATGAAAAATTTAGCTTGCGTTTTTCCGCAATAGATCAACCGGATTGGGTATAAGGCGGCCATGTTCAAGACGTCCAACGCAGAGGATGTAGCCCTCGGTGAATCGGGCAGCGGCTTCCGGTAGATCGGCTAACGAGGCCGTCCGGTTGGGTCTAAAAATGTCGCCATGCACGCCCATCGGCTGAAGCACGGCTCCTGAGGCAAAGCCCAACAAGTCGTCGAGGCTGTCTCGTACGTGACTTCCGTCGGCAAAGATTGCATCGCTATGGGCCAGCCGTTTCAGCCGTTGATGCATTGATAGCAATGGCTCTGCGCGCAATCCTTCCGGCTCAGTCCTTCCACTCGATAGCACACTTGTGGGCCGGGCTTAGGGCCTGGCGAGCGCAAGCGCCAGGAGGCAGCGCAAGGCTGCTTCAATGACGGTGACGTTCTTGGTCGTAGCGGCGTTTCTTGGCCAGATATAACAACTCCTCTTGAATCTGCTTCAGCCGCCCCAACATATCGGCGATCAACGCTAAGATGCTTGATAAAAATCCTAAGATGATGCAGACTCCGCCGCCGAACACTAATGACTGAAAACCAGATGTGCCCCCCGTCTGGAGCCACCAGCCAAAGACAAACACTCCCTGCACCAGACCCAAACCGAATAGCATACAGGCGATCACACCGAAAAACAGCAACGGGCGTACATCCCGCATGCTCCGCAGGATGATCTTCAAGGTGCTCACCCCATATCTAACAAGACTGTGCGCCACGCGGGATGTGCCAAAGGCGCGGGTCCCTGCGACGGGCAATGAGACCTCAGCCATGGCAATACCCTTCGAGGCCAGATCAATGAACGACTCCTGGGTGTAGGTAAAGCGGCCAAAGAGATTTAACCGCAAGGCCGTCTCGCGCGTGTAGGCCCGGAAGCCACAGGAGACGTCGGTAAACTGGGCGTTCCAGATGATGCCGTTTATGATCTTGGCCATCAGGCGGTTGCCCACGCGCCTGATCCAGGAGATGTCAAGCAGCGTCTCTGGCTGCACGAATCGGCTACAGGTGACGAAGGTGGCTTTGTTATCCAGGATAGGTGCGATGAGTCTGGGGATGTCCTCCGGGTTAAATTGTCCATCGGCATCCATGCTGACGATGATATCAGCGCCCTGCTTCAAGGCGGCATCGATGCCGGTGGCAAAGGCGGCCTCAAGCCCGCGGTTGGTTCCATGCGAGAGGATCTCA
>WUAR02597575.1:0-11276 GCA_015164055.2 Chrysaora achlyos | reverse complement strand
TCCATCCATCCATCCATCCATCCATCCATCCATCCATCCATCCATCCATCCATCCATCCATCCATCCATCCATCCATTTGTCATTTCGTTCATGAGTTCCATCTCGTCTATTTCCTAAGGGTTTTTACTCCCTTAGTTATATTCCCCTCTACAAAAATTACGAAAATTGTATTGGCAGAACGAGTCATTGAGTGTTCTGTTTTCCTTCCTTTGCCTAGCTATATTTTGATTCTGCAGCAAATGCTAGAATTACCTGAAATTGTATTTTTTGTTTTAGGCCAGACTGGATGCTGTTATATCAAGGCATGGTCGTTTTAGCAGGCAGTCAAGTTTGGTGGACGTGGGAAGTTGAAGATGTATTTACAAAAGTGCGAAAGGGGGACAAAATGGGAATGAAGAATTACGCCAAGAAATTGCACGTCCAAATTGACGATCTTGTTGTCAAGGTTTGTTTGTATGATCAAACTTATCAATCAATTATGAAATCAATCAGTCGATCTGTCCTGTAATCAATGTTTTAGTTGATCAGCCAACCAATCAATCTTGTAATCAATCAATCAATCAATCAATCAATCAATCAATCAATCAATCAATCAATCAATCTCCTAGTCAATTAATCAATCAATCAGTCAATCTGTCCTGTAATCAATTAATCAGCCAACCAATCAATCTTGTAATCAATTAATCAATCAATCAGTCAGTCAGCCAATCAATCAGACTTGTAATCAATCAATCAATCAATCAATCAATATTTTAGTCAATTAATCAATCAATCAGTCAATCAATCAGTCTTTAATCAATTAATCCAACAATCATTTAAAAAAAATAAATCAAATCAGTCAATGATGAGTGTACAATTCTTCCAATTTTCATCAGCACAATTTATAGTTTCTAGTTTCGCTATACAAAAAGAGTCATATCTGAAACTGGCGATTTCTTTCAATTCAGATTCGATCAAATCTCTCCAGCAATGAAAGAAAGAAGTTTAACACAGTGCTGATTATTGAAGTCCATGCTAGAGATATCATCGATAGATTTGTAAGAGACAGGTAGGCAAAAGGTTCTCAAGAAATTTTCCATTTTTCATGTATTTATCGTTCAACAAGACTAAAAGGGAATCGACACCAATAAAAGAGCCTTTAGCATCAAATTCTAGCCAGTTAGGATGAGAATAGGTAATGGCATGTGATCAGTGATGGCATGTTGTTTTACACCTACTATAGTGCAGTCGCTCATAATGTCCGATTCCGTTCCTAGTGAATAACCTTTTACTTTTAGCTGCTTCCTTCTGCTTTGTGTATAAGCTAACTGTTGTATTTTACAGCATTATGGATGCACAAGAATTTGAGTGGGAGAGCCAGTTAAGGTTCTACTGGCAACAACAGCCTGATGAGTTGATTGTCAAACAGTGCACTGGCGAATTTGGTTATGGCTACGAGTATATGGGCCTTAATGGAAGGCTTGTTATTACGCCTTTGACGGACAGAATATACCTCACAATAACGCAGGTAGGAAATTGAAATGTATTATAGCGTTCTTATCTTCAGATTGAAGGCTGTTGATCAATCAACACCCTAGGAATGCCGAGCTGTGAATTTATCCAAGAAAATGTCTGAAAATGAAGACGTCTTGTATTACATTTTGGCAATAGCCTCTTTATATGAAAGCACTTATACATGAATATTCCCTCACCCCGACCCCATAGTGTAATACTATCCTTGATCTTAACAGCAGTCTTCCTTCTATTGTGTTCATCGCTATTTTCATGACCACAAAATTCACGCAACGCAGTACCTATTACAACCAAATGTCTTGAACACAAATGCTCTAGAGACTTGCTGCATTGCTGATTAGTTGTGCAGGTATTGCCTTGTATTAGAGTCCATGTTGTATGGATTTTATTGCAACGAAATATAAAAGAGGACAGACTGCCAAATAACTACCCTCGCATCGATTGTCTTTAAGCGAAGAGACATTTGGTTTATATTCGATGCTTTCCCCAAAGGTTAATGAGGCTGCATGACTAAAACTCTTTCATTTACATCTTTTCAATCTCCTTTATACATATATGTATACGTATACCTACGAAAAGATGTAGGCAATATCTTTAATAGGTTTATGTACATTAGTGAACAGAGATATATGCGATTATATCACATTCACCAGCATGTAACAAATATTACTAAAAATCTTTGTGTCACTCTGTTAAGATTGAAATATCAAAAGATTCGTGATACGGGGAAGATGAGCTAAATTTATAACTGATTGCATTATAGGCATTATCAATGTACCTGGGTGGAGCTCCAGCTGGCCCAGCAGGAACTGGTAAAACAGAAACAACCAAAGACTTGGCAAAAGCACTTGGTTTACTTTGCGTGGTCACAAATTGTGGAGAGGGCATGGATTTCAAGGTTGATTTTTCATTAGCTTTGCATCAAATCTATTCAGCGATCTTATCAATGTCTGCTTTTTGCATCGAATTTTTGTCATAGCGCAATACAGATCTATTCGGTAACATTCGGATGCAGCTTCTAAGATAAAATGACTGGAGATCGGTACCTTTGCTGGTCATATAAAACGGTCTGCATGTTGCCTCGATACATCAACAAAAATAGAGTTTCGCCTGGCATCGTGTCTGGTTTTTTGCATTTTGGTGCAAACTCAAATGTTAGATTAACTGATTAAGCGACAGCAAATGTTTATGTCGTCTCTCTTTGTTTATTTATGAACGAGCATTTGATATTTGAATTATTTAACTGCCACATAAATATCCTTTATCTTTTTGCATCGAAAATTTGTCGTCTTGGAATATAAAGCTATTTGGTAACACGCCGATGCTGTTTCTAAGTTAAATGACTGCAGATCGATACCTTTGTTCGTCGTAAAAAACGGTTTGCATGCTACCTAAATACAGTGTATAGAAATACTTTACTGGTCACATATTAGATCAACTGATCCAGTGACAGAGGTTGCTTCGGTTGCCTCTCTTTGTTTATTTATGAACAAGCATTTGGTATTTGAATTATTTAAGTACCATATAAATATCCTTCGTCTTTTTGCAGTCTATTGGAAAGATATTTTCTGGGCTTGCACAATGCGGAGCATGGGGGTGCTTCGATGAATTCAATCGGATTGATGTTTCAGTACTGTCTGTTATTTCAACTCAAATCAAAACTTTACAGAATTCTCTTGCTTCAAAACTCAAACGTTTACAGGTGAGATATAAAAGAAAAAATTAAATCATTTTATTGCAACACCTTTGCCATCAAGAATATAGAGGATTTAAACCAAGTATCTTATGAATCCATAGCACGAAGAGCTTGGAGGCAGACATGACAATAACGGACCAGTGGTACCCACTGCTGTACTGTAGCGAATCTGCTAGATGAAGAGACTTAAGAAGGTTAAAGCTTGGTTTCCACTTGACCGTGTGCCTCCGTAAGGTTGCTGCAGCCACTGCCGGAACCATTGCCGCCGGCGTGCCTCCGCCATCTTAACTCACATGGAAACCACTTCTCTCGGTGCCGCCGGCAGCAGGAACACATGACCGCCGCGGTTCCGTAATGTATGGGAAAAAGTTGAATCATTTTAACTTTTACCGTTCCTTACGGCATCAAGGCACGATGGTTGCGCCACTTACTCAGACATTTCCATATAAACAGTTCGACTGCGGTACCAGGGGCATGGCTTATTGGAAGATGCCAGAAGATTGCCGCCGACAACCTTACGGCACCATATGGAAACCAGGCATAAAGAACATTAAATTCAACTGCTAGGAAGGTACAACATGTAGTGGGATTCAAATTTGACTCAGAATATGTGATAAGAATATCTATTCTGCTTGTTTGATGTTTGATGGAAAATGGCAGTTATTCCGGTTTTTTTTCTGCATTAATGTAGCTACTGTAATGATTTTTTATGAAAGAGGTGTTGTAAAGCAGAAAACACTGTCCGTTCTCTATTCAATCTTTTTCGTTGTATTTCAGTTTGAAGGAACAGAGATCAATCTGGATCACAGAATGGGTATATTCATCACGATGAACCCAGGATATGCCGGTCGCACTGAACTGCCAGAGAGTGTCAAGGCGTTATTCCGACCGGTGGTCTGTATTGTACCGGATCTGCAACAAATCTGTGAAATCATGCTGTTTTCAGAAGGATTTTTGATTGCCAAGGTTAGTCAACGTGTTACTTAATAGTTACGGTATTGTGTATGCTGGATGTAGTTTAGTGAAAGTCAACGGAGAAAATAGAAAATGAGTAGCAAGGCCACTGCTACCTTGCCCAACTTTACTTTGTGGAAAACTCAGCACATCATGCTGTTTTTTTTTGGGAAGATTTCGATTTTCAAGGTTAGTTAACGTGTTACTAAAAGTGGATATTTACACGAATGGCCAAGATCAGCTGAATTGATAAATCAAGCAGACCAACAAACTGTCATATTTTAGCCACATAACAAAACATAACTGCCTACCAAAGACAGTTTTGACATTACAAGAGGGGGAAAGAAGAAGAGGACGTCCAAGACGTATGTGGGCTAATGACATCACGGACTAGACCAGAAAGCGACCAACAGAATGCATACACATAGCCCAGGACAAAGTAACTTGGAGATCTGTGGTACGTCAAACCACGAAGAAGGACACATAATAAATAGATAGATTAAGACCAGAATGATGATTTTAGCATTTTCTGCACTTTCTTGAAGTATCGTTTTGAAGAACCTTGTCTTTACTGGTTAGAATTGGAAAACTGTTTGAAGATTTGTCAATGTGCTGCTGTTTCTACTGAGCTGAGCTTTGAATTTTGACTTTTCTATCTTTAGGTACTTGCAAAGAAGATGACAGTTTTGTACAAACTTGCAGCCGGTCAACTTTCGAAGCAATCTCATTATGATTTCGGACTGAGGGCATTAAAAGCAGTACTGGTTATGGCAGGCGAATTGAAACGAGGCTCACAAGATTTATCAGAGGTTTGCATCTTATGTTCTTTCTGCCCTCTCGAAAATTGGTTCATTAACTGCCACTCACTATGTTATTTCATTGAATGACTTTTATGTATTGGCCAGCATCGAGACTCCACTGAGTCTTTTGAATGGCATTCGGGTAGGTCTAAACGTATAAAGGTCAACCACCCGCTACAAAATCTGTATTTACCTTCCTAATTGCCGAGTGGTTAGCTCGTACATCCTTAGATTTGGGGATTGTCTGATCGAGCCTCAGTCTAAAGCGAACAGTAGAGAAGAGCAATTATAATTATAGTCATAGGCAAAAAGGAATTACGTGTTGTGGTCATATCAAGAGAAAGGGTCGTACTTCTTAGGTTAGCCGAAGGCTATTCAGTGGTTTCTCTGCGCCTAATAAATAAACCAATTCCTTGCCAAGATAGCAAGTGTATGTACCAATCAACATCAACAGCCACATCAACCTCAATATAAATGAGTTTTTCTTCGAAATATTATGAATTCTGTATACTTAATCTTGTTTATTACAGGATGTTGTACTCATGCGAGCTCTACGTGATATGAATCTTCCAAAATTCGTCTTTGAAGATGTTCCACTTTTCCTTGGCCTAATCGCTGATCTGTTCCCCGGACTAGATTGTCCACGTGTTCGCTACCCGAACTTCAATGATGCAGTTGAGGCAGTGCTAGCAGATAACAAGTACATGGCACTGCCACAGCAGGTAAGACTTAATGCAGATGCACTTGTTATTGGTACTATTTTGTGCAGTAAAGAGACGACTTCAAAGTCATTGGCTGTTTTTATTGAGCTTCAATTTGCAATTTGCCTAACCTACTTTCTTTATCACAAGTATGAATGCAATCACTCTTGCTCTGGGAATCAATCTGATGTATCATCTTTTAGGTTGACAAGGTCGTTCAAATGTATGAGACGATGTTAACAAGACACACAACAATGATTGTAGGGCCAACTGGAGGTGGAAAATCTGTTGTGATCAATACACTTTGCCAAGCTCAAACAAGGTGAAACAAGTTTTTAATAGTAATGCTTATTACGACGTAGAGTATAGCGTGGTATAGTTGTTTCAACACCCTGAGGTATTGGACAAAGGAGAAACTGCGGATTCATGCGCGAAATATTACATCTTTGAACTGCACCAGCTCTGAGCAATATTGTTTAAATAATGGCAACAACTGATATTTTCTTTTTTAGGTAGTAAACTATTGATTTATTGCCTGAAAAAGCTAATCTATTCAAGCATGAGCATAACTCAAATAGCTTGATGACTTCATTTTACGCAGTTTCTTCTCTGTTAAAGTACTTGTATTTAGGATGGCCCTGTAATGCGATATTCTATGTTCAGAGTAACCGTGAAATCTTTGTGAATCGAAGGTAGTAATTGTAATAATAATCCATCTGGTTACTTGTGTGATTGCATTACTGATGTAGTTTCAAAATCTTGTTTACTTATCATAGACTTGGCGTTCCAACCAAGCTGTACACAATGAATGCCAAAGCATGTTCTGTAATTGAACTGTACGGTACGCTGGATCCCGTGACTCGTGATTGGACGGATGGTTTGCTATCGAATATATTCCGTGATATGAACAAACCGACTGAGAAAAACGAGAGAAAGTACATTCTGTTTGATGGTGATGTGGATGCCTTGTGGGTTGAGAATATGAACTCTGTTATGGACGACAATAAATTGCTAACACTGGCCAATGGTGAGAGAATTCGACTCCAGAAGCACTGTGCATTGCTCTTCGAGGTTTGTTTCTGACTTTTGCTGCTAAATATTAAACAGAATCAATGTCTCCAGCCTTCTCCTTAACTAAAATGTAGCTGAGAACCTTTGCAAATTTGTTTTACACGCACCAAAAAGTTTTTTAAAACGTTAAATGTAATTCATTAGGCTAGGTCTTAAAATCCCAAAGATTATAGTGAAATTTGAGAGACTTACATTGTTGAATGCAATGGATGCTGCACTGCATATGGTCCAAACGACTTGAGGTTTCCTCATTTGAGATACAGAAACTGAACCAGTTAATTTACCTGAAAATTTGCTATATAATGCTTAAGACTCATGCACTAACAGAGAAACTTTGGAGTTAAAAAAGTCCTCATTTTTACTAGCCAGGAAAGAAGTGCTTGTAAAGCCGTGGCTATTAAAGTCTGAAACGAAATTAATTTCAACAATGTATAACCTGTTGCAGATATTTGTGATACGAAAAAGTTCATTATGTTTATAAGCTTGGATATTGTTAGATCATCATCATCATGTTTATAAGCTTGGCTAGATTTTTATATAATGAAGATCTCCAGCTAAAGGACTTGGAATGATAATTTTCTACAAGATCTTACAACAGTTTAAATCATTATCCAGGTTTCAGATCTCAGATACGCTTCACCAGCCACCGTTTCAAGATGTGGAATGGTCTACGTAGACCCAAAGAATCTCGGTTATCGACCGTTCTGGGAAAAATGGTGCAATGCACGAGTGAACCAAGCCGAACAGAAGGAGCTATCAAATTTGTTTGAGAAGTATGTGCCTGCATGTATTGATATGATACTGGAAGGAGTTGTTGATGGTAGGAACGGGCCAAAACTGAAGACCATAATTCCAATGACCAACCTGAACATGGTAAGTCTGAAGTTTATCGCTCTTTGTGCGAATTAATAGAATAATATAGAGAAGGAAAATTATTTTTGTTTTTAACCATTTTTAGAAAATCTATAATCAAAGTCAAAAATATTTGGTAGTCATTGCCAGAGTAAGGTGACATTTGTGTTCACTTTCCATTAAAACAAACCCCGAAGTATTGTTGTTTCTCAGTGTGCGATCTCTGTTGTGCTTTTTCTGAGATGGATTGTATTCTTCTACCACGTTTTACATTTTTGGCTTGGTGAAAAGTTGGTTTCTTTATAATTTTACTGTTAAGGCGTCTGATAGTATGTGCTTTCCATTTATGCTGCTGTTCTGCATAGAATGATAAAAGCAAATCCCAATAGAGCGAAAACCTTGACTAGAGAATAAAGACGGATTTTCTACTTTCCGCAGAATTGAATATCAGAATCGCAGTTAACTGTTTCAGAGCGCGGATTTCTGTTCGGCGTGACCCATGCGTCTACTTAAAGAGGTGTTTTGCCACCCTATGACCAACAGCTCTTTCTGCTCGCCAATCTACCTGGCAAAATGTAATATCTCCCAGCATATATGATCCCTTTTTGACACAGAGTTTCTCATACGGCCATTTCTTTGTAAACCTACATGCACATCCTAACATTAAATTGAAAAAAATACATACTGAGGAAAGGAAAGAAAGCGAATCTGAAGGAGGCCAAATGAAAAGTGAAAATCGGTGGAGATGGGAGGAGAAAAGAGTCGAAAGCTCTATTAATTAGCTGAAATTACAGATTAATTTAAAAAATCACTTTATTACTCTCCTTCCTTGTTATTTGTAGGTAACTCAGTTATCAAATATGTTGAACGCACTGCTGCCGCCTTCAGAAAGCAACATGTTTTTTGGCACTGATATAACCGAGGGAATATTCCTCACATCACTTATCTGGTCAGTTGGTGCGGGTCTTCTGCAAGATGGACGCGTGAAGTTTGACAGCTACGTCAAACGCCTTTCTACTTTGCCATCAAATGCCGCTGAAGGGATTTCGGTTGGTCCTGGGGAAATTCCCACATCACAGACAACGTTATACGAGTATTACTTCGATTCAGAGAAGAACAAGTGGGTTCCTTGGGTCAACGTTGTCCCCGAATACACCCACTCACCTGATATGAAGTACAGTGAGATTCTAGTGCCGACTGTCGATACTGTAAGAAGCGATTGGCTTGTCAGTTTGATGGTTGGTATTCACAGGCCTGCCGTGCTGGTTGGAGAAACTGGTACATCTAAAACTGCTACGGTGCAGAGCTTTCTCAGGAATCTTGATGCAGATGCATACGTGAGTAGGTTACGGGTATCATAAGTGGTCTTATATTTTCTTATAACAGATACCGATATAGCAGATACTGACATAACAGATACTGATTTAACAGATACCGATATAACAGATACTGGTATAGCAGATACTGATTTAACAGATAACGATATAACAGATACCGTTATAGCTGATTCCGATATAACAGATACTGATAGAACAGATACCGGTATAGCAGATACCGATAAAACAGATACTGACATAACAGATACCGATTTAACAGATACTGATGGATGTACTGATGTATTGTAGAGATGAATTGGGGATAGATGGGTTGAAAGTAGTATCTATTATTTAATTATTCATTTATATTACAGCTTTTACATAGTTGATTAGTTGAAGAATTTGTTCCTCTGAAGGAAAATTTGTGAAAATCATCCCCTTTGATCGGGCGGCATTTCATAGGGATAGAAAAATCTGATTTTGGGAAATTGAGAATTATGTCTTTTTATTTACTCTTCTCAGCTTCAACTGAACATAAATTTTTCATCACGTACAACATCAATGGACGTCCAGAGAAATCTCGAAGCAAACGTGGAGAAAAGAACAAAAGATACCTATGGTCCCCCTATGGGAAAGAAGTTACTCGTATTTATCGATGACATGAATATGCCACAGGTAAACAATATTGGAAAATTAATTTCGATTGCCTGTGAAATAAACTTCAACATGGACTCATTCATTCTGTTTATTAACATTTCCTTCAATCTTTCGATTAGGTCGACACCTATGGTACTCAGCAACCGATAGCACTTTTAAAACTGCTCCTGGAAAAAGGAGGAATGTACGACAGAGGAAAGGAACTTTCTTTTAAATACGTCAGGGATATCGGAGTCTTAGCTGCTATGGGAAAGGTAAGAAAATTTTCTGATTATCTTCCTGAATAATGATTTTTATCGTGGTTATATCCATCTTCGATCGAAAGACATGTTGTCGTAGTTTGCAGTAAAGGCCAACTATTGAGAAACTAACTTACAGGAGATTTCAGACATATTCTTAAATGTAAAATTAAGCAAAAATACTCAAAAATATTGAATCAATTGGTGGTACAGCTTTGCCTACCTCCCTGTTGTGTGTGTAAGTTGTGGGTCTTTACTGTACTTGATGCAAATCTGTAACATTATACTTTCCTGTACTGTACTGACACTGTAACACTATGAGCATGAATTACAAATGAATCATATCACAAATTTACTAGGTCCTTGATTTGCTTTACACTGTTAACGTTTCACCGATATGAATGATTTGCTATTTCTGTTTGGTGCTACACGTAAAATCTGCTTTTATCGTGCTACTCAAGTAATCGACTTAATTGGTAGACAATTGGTAGAAACTTGGTAGACAATTTGTAGACGATTCAGTATAATCTTGTTAACCCACCTATATCTTTTCTTCAGGCTGGTGGTGGCAGAAATGAAGTCGACCCCCGTTTTATGTCCTTATTCAGTGTATTCAACATGACATTTCCATCCGAAAAATCGCTGAAGAAAATCTATTTGTCCATCCTCGATGGCCATCTGGCGCCATTCAAGAAAGAAATACGGAACTTGGCAGACTCGCTGACTGACTGCACTATGAATTTATATACAAGCATAGTCCGTGCTTTACCACCGACACCTTCAAAGTTCCACTACATATTTAATTTGCGAGACCTTTCGAGAATTTATCACGGATTGTGCTTAAGTACACCAGATCGATTCAGTGACCCTTCCCAGTTTGTTCGCGTTTGGAGGAATGAATGCCTGCGTGTTTTCTACGATCGATTGATTAACGAAAAGGATAAAGATTTAGTGCAGGTGAGTGGCTGCTTGACAAGAATTAATTCATCTTTCATTCGTCAATTTTAATCAGTGACGCCTAGTTAGATTTGAAGGAAATATGCTCGTCTCTGTGAGACTACTAGCTCCTTGGTTGTGGTCCGTTCCGTGGTCCGTAATTTTAAGTAGGAGAAGACAAGGCTTCCCCCTCTTCCCGTATTTTCCCCCAAAAAGTACCCTCTTGGAGGAGAGTAAGAATGGAGTTGAGCTTGGGTATGTTTTGTGTAATCGAAATTTCAATTTGTTCTACTCTAGAGCTGAATCTCTAAATCAGGAAACTATCATAACGTTTAATTCGGTCTTTTTCGCACAAGAATCCTCATGTTATGCTAATGTGGAATTGAGATTAATTTTCACCCGTGGCACTCGAAGTTTCTTCATGTCTTAGATAGCAGAATGTAAAACGTAACTTAAAAGAATGTAATAAAATGGCCTACTTAAATAATTATTGAATGCTTGATTAAACTGTAAGATATTTATGCTTAAGTTTTCTGAATGA
>WUAR02597464.1:0-11276 GCA_015164055.2 Chrysaora achlyos | reverse complement strand
CATATCCACCTCATATTATGGTTGATCAAACTGTATTAGTAATAGTTCTTAGATGTAAGTAGTTCAAAACATCATACTAAACCGAACCCCCGTTTTTCTTTACTAAGCTACCGAGTTTAACTTGCTATCATCGATTTTCGTAATCAGCACAAAAAACTGATTTAGAAAATGTATAAAAATCTTGGTCACCGTAGATGATACCAATTCACCCTCTAGCTCATGCACTATTACCTTTTGTACCATTATTTACAAGTTTCATCCAAAGCCCTCTCCTCCATGCAGTGTCAATGCCTTTTCGTAATCAATAAATGCACAAAAAAGTTTTTCACCATTGGAGAGAAAATGATTAAATTAAATTTAAATTTAGAACACGATCTATTGTCGAGTAACCTTCACCGAATCCTGCTTGATTTTCGTTTAAAAGTCTATTTCTTTCTAGGAAAGTTGATAGTGTTTTATTTAACAAGCTTGTAAAGATCTTTCCAAGGCAACTTACTAATGTTATACCAGCGTTGTTATTTGGATTGTAGTAGCACAGTTTCACATCTTTTCTTTTGCTAACATGCTGTTAATTTATAACCATAGTTACACACTTCCTTTTGTTAACCGTTTTCTATATTACAATATAATAAATCACCTAACTTGTTAAACTCAATGTCTTTGTAAAAATAGTATCCATGGGTTTGATTTCCTACCCTAGTTTTGTAAATAGTTTTAGTTAGTTGATTGGAGTTTCATAAAAAGCACACGAAAAGCAATCTAGATGAATCTTTATAATGTTCCTTCTTAAATATCCAAGTTTCGGTGAGTAGAATTTAGCCATATTATTAATTTCAATCCCTTTTCGCACAAATGAATCCCTCGCGAGACTCCTTGACGCCTTCTACTAGCTCTTAACAAGCCACCGTATGTCAAGCTTCTTTTAATCAAAATGGCTCATAAATGTAATCAATCCTGCTCATTTTCTTCACCAGCTTATGCACAGTCAGAAAACTCCACCACCGATGACAAGTCTTCCTGGCACTAACACTTCATGTCGTCTTTTCTTTGTCACCGCTCGTACTACTGGTACACGTTTCTTGGTCAACACAGGTGGCGACGTCAGTGTTCTACCCGCTTCTCGAAATCTGGTGACTGGCGTCCATGCGGAGATTATCCTGCTCTCAACAACGCCACTATTCCTAATCGATATCAGATTCCCCATATTCAAGATTTCAGTTCTTTTCTTCATGGCAAAACCATATTTTCCAAGCTAGATCTCGTGCGCGCATATCATCAGATCCCAGTTGAACATCTCGAAAACAGCAATCATCACTCCATTTGGTCTTTATGAATTCGTTCGTATGCCTTTTGGTCTTCGCAACGCTGCTCAAACCTTTCAACGATTCATTCATGAAGTTCTCCGTGGTTTCAATTTTGTTTTTGCCTATATCGACGATCTTTTAATAGCTAGCTCTTCTGAGGCTGAACATTTGCATCATCTTGAACTATTATTTGCTCGTCTCTCAGAATATGGAGTCGTTATTCAACCATCAAAATGTGTTTTTGGTGTCTCTTCGTTGGAATTCCTTGGTCATCAGATCTCCGAAAAAGGAATTTCTCCACTCAAATCAAATATTAAAGTCATCAAGGATTTTCCAATGCCTACACCAGTGACTAAGCTTCGCGAATTTCTCGGTCTTGTCAATTTTTATCATCGTTTCCTACCAGACTGTGCTGCAATCATTCAACCACTGACCGATCTGTTGTTTGTCAAAAACAAGAAAGATAATTTTCAATTTCCCGAAATTGCCATTTCTGCTTTTGACACTGTCAAGTCTTCATTAGCCCAAGCTACTTTGTTGTTCCATCCCGCGCCAGACAACAGAACGGAAAAATGTATGCGCAGGCGCCAAATTTGGACAGGGAAAAAAGGTAAACAATTTATTGCCCAGGTTAGTAACAGCCGCCATCTTAGAAGTAACAAGAAACATGGAAACAGCTTGAAATTGAGGCTACATTAAGGCTAATTTAAAAAAAAGCTTACCTGAGCAAGCAAAAATAATATTGGCAATCAAAAAAAATAAAGAAAATATTAGAAAACATTATAACAACCCAAATGAAAAATGAAGCTTTTTTGGGTCTATCTAACAATATTGCTAGTTTTTTTGAAAATTGGTTTTTGTGCACCTGTACGGTTGCAACATGGTTGTCAGGTTTGTGGTAAGAAATTCGCAAACAACAGAGAAAATAGGAAATTTTCAAAAACAGAGATGTTTAGTAAAGAAGAATTGGAAAAGACTCTGGAAAGAAATATAGAGTCTGGAGAGTTATGTTTAACGTGTGAGAGGGCTGTTTATTGTTGGAGAAGAAATGGAAGTGTTACGAAGGTATGGACATAAACATTTAAATTTTTCTACATTACTACATATTATAGACTAGCTTATAAAGTATATCTAGGACAAGACTTAAACTATAGTAAAACAATGTAATAAATTGTCACAGTTTTTCTTTGAATACTTTTATATTTAGACTAGCCATATGCTATGACCACACACTTCTAAAATATGCTATTGTATTGTTTTAGTACAAAATACTTAGTTTAACATCAACATTCATTTATTAGAGAGAAAGACTGAATAAAGCGGGGAAGAAAGCCAAAAAGATTATTTATGCAGAACACAATAGAGGATATCGGTATGAAATTACTAATATCTACTGCTGTAATTTTGTAAATTATTTGTTCTTATTAACATCTAACAGAAACAGTTTTTTTGTTTTTAGTCTAACCCTGTGTCATCACTAATCTAATTAACATTTCCATTGCCAGATCAAACATGCTTTCCTCAAAATTGCCATGAAACTTCAAACGATGAAGATACGAATATCGAGAGCCCACATGAATCAGAAAATATCAGTATGAAATTACCAATAACTACTGCAGTAATTTTGTAAATTATTTGTTCTTATTTACATCTAACAGAAACAGTTTTTTGTTTTTAGTCTAACCATGTGTCATCAATAATATTATTATCATTACCATTGCCAGATCAAACATGCTTTCCTCAAAGTTGCCATGAAACTTCAGACGATGAAGATATGAATATCGAGAGCCCACATGAAACAGAAAGTCGGGAAACAACACAAATTTTCCAACAACCATGAGTTTTAATCGATATCGCAAATTAGCAAAGCACAAGAACAGCTTGTGGGGAGATGTTGATGAGCCCATATGGGGAGGCACTAATTTGTTCCCAAGTAACTGAGAATATCTTGGCCGCCCAGCAAAAATTATTAAACCATATTTAACTATTGTTGCCTACTGTGTTTGAAAATTGTTGATAAATTTTTATAACAAAGAAAAGGTAACGCACACCTATAGCACAAAATTTAATTTGGAGGTAGATCGATGAGAGAAGCAACTATTTTGAAAAAGCCTAAGCAATAATGCCACATTATCAATTTGAAAGCTTAATTTTCCTCTGCCTTGAAACAACAAAGAGATTCGATGAAACGAAATTAATTTGTCTACTCACTCTTTAGTAGAAAAGTGGTTCGGTTTAACTTCATCATGAAATCTCTACTACTTGGCCTAGAGTAGACTAGATCAGCAAAAAATTTTCTTTCCTCCCGATCCCACATTGCCTATTTCGATTAACTACCAATAAAGATTTGTTTCAAATAAAGTAACAATTCCATCGATAATATTACCAATTTCGTCAGGATAAACGATTTTAACGATCTGATAAAGCAGATGACTCCATGTTCCACAAAGTTCTTGAACCAACTGAAACTGCCAATAGGTTGTTCTAAACCATGCTTTCAAGGTCACGTCAGTTCACTAATCTAATTGGCTATTAGCATTCGAAAATTAAATTTGAATTATGCAAAAAAAAATTTTTTTTGCCCGATTAGTTAGTTGAAATTTATCAATTTGTTTGCAATTTCCTCCAACATTTTAAAAAGTGGATTTTCAACCCTCCTTAATAAATTAATTTTTTTTGAATAAGGCTATAACAAATTACTTTCAATATCGTCAGGCTCTGACATGAAAGTGGAGACGCAATCACTGCAGACAGCAATGTACAGAGAATTCACAGTGAATAACAAAGATCCGATTTTTAACCCAGATAGTTTCCGTAAATTTTGCATCGATCATGGTGCTCCAACAGTTTTTGACAATATTCATGAAGCAATGACCGACAATCGACAATCGAAGGAAAGAAAACTATTCAACAAAAACAAAGTGGTTGAAATAATATACAAATTATGCTACGGAAAGAGTCAAAAATGTAATTACTTTCAAAAAGCACATGGATTCTTCTTAAAAATGAACCATATTTCTTATGAAGGTATCGTTCATTTTCTTCTTTTTTTTTACACTATTTTTGATTAAAAACTGTACTTTTAGAATACTAACTGATATAATCGAGCTGTGACAAGGAAGACAATTTCTACTATGTGCAGTCTATGGACGTAATTTCGCTTTCTTGCATAATTATGGAGATTATTTGTACCTTCTGTAAACAGGTATTGATACAGAAAGAAAGCTTAGGAGCTCAGTCAGCAGCAGAACCGTCAGCAGCGAGATATAACGCTTGGCTCAGCAGAACAGAGCAGTTGTTGACAAAGCAATAATCGAAGCAATGCAGAATGAGTGGTTAATTGTAGCTAATCACTGCAACATCGATGATTACACGACAATTCACTCGAAACACAGACCATCAGAAAGAAAAGCCTCCGTGGCCTGTTCCATGCGCACCATCCTTTGCCGCATTTTCCCAAATGTTCCTGCCATTCCGCTTTCTACCATCAAAGCTCTTCATTGTCCGGTTGGAATTGACTTTCCGTCAATCATAGAAGAACTGACAAGCCTCAGCACGATGCATGCCTTTTGCCAAACATATGCAAGCACGATGCAAAGCTGGATCAGTGAACTATTTTTTGAGCCAGAATATGTCAGAAATCGCTTGGATCTACATGCATACCATCACTCGAAAGATGTAAGGAAAATGAGGTGCTTGGATAATACATATTTAATAGGATTTGAAGAGCTTCCTTTGAAGAGGAAAGGTGATTTTGAAACGGCATTGAAGTATATGGAGCAGACAAATATGAAAGAATACATGAAGAAATTTATAGTTGTGATGCCTGGAGATTGGCCAGCCCAATTTTACGTTTGCCAAAACGTATACTCTTACTGCTACGGGAACCAGCACAGTTCATAGAAACAGCAAAACAGGGAAATAAAAACCAGACAACACGACGAAAGCTTTGAAGAACACAGCTACATGTATGAAACAAGTAGTTGTTTTGAAAGTCGCAGGAAATGCACAATGCCTTTGCAAGCTGCGGTATGTAACGTATTGGTGTATTAATATAATGATGTCAATGCTATTGACATGGGACATGGCTAATTAGTGTGTTGACAATGATTAGTGTGCTGCAGAATAGCATGATACTTCCTGTGAAACTGTGTAATGTTACACGTAGAGAGTCTTTTATGTTATGCAATTAGGATAGTTGAGAGAGTTCGTCGATAATGAGTTAGAAACTGGTCACGATTTAAGAGTTGTGTTTTCTATCAAGGCTTAGATCCTCGGGCCTTGCTTTAGTCTCTCTCTCCATAGCAAAGAACCAGAAATCGTTACATTGGTGACAGAGGTCGGATATGGAGAGAAGAGGAGATTCGACAGTAAAAGGAAAGACAGAATAGCACAAGAAGAAGAAAAATCGTTGTCAAAGGACACTGAGTGAGAAAAGTCTTGAGACTACAGGCGGAAGGAACACGACAGTGGCCATGATCGTTTCACATTCACGAGCCCAAGTTGAGAACCACGAAGCATTAGAAATGGAGACGAAAACGTGCAAGAATAGGTTTATTTAGATAGAGTAAACTGAGAGACGAACCCGAGTGGCAGAATCAAGAGAATTGCGTTTGAAGTTAGTTCCTTTACGCTTTTTTCATTTGGCATTTGGCAATCAAAAATTTGGTGCGTACGGAAGGAGTTGTTGAGAACTAACTGAGCAGCGTGGGATGAGTTTTTTTTTTGCATCAAGTGATGTATTCATTTTCGTACAGAAAAGGTACTGCCAATACTTAGGTCCTCGGGCCTTGCCTTAGTCTCTCTCTCCATAGCAAAGAACCAGAAATCGTTACACTTACCTTATTTGGGACCACTGCATGTTTCCCTCAACGCAACAGAAGATGTGATGATAAACTTTCATAGCTTTTTCAAATTCATCTATGAGAGCATTTTCACCGGCAGCAAACTTGCTGAGAGCCCAAAACCATGGCGCACATCTCTTGTGTTGGAAATTTGCTATGGAGGATGGACTTTAGTCGTTTATGATACATTCCAACAATGTAAACACCCTCTTTCTGTATTCCTGAATCTACTTGACTCATACCTGCCTCTCGTATTGTCCATTTACAGCATCACCTTCAAAAGGAACCACTTTGCTGAATTTTTCAAGCCATGAAATTTTCCTGGATGATGTTTTACTGCTTTAGGCAACATCATTACTTTAAAGCACCTTTGGCTGGCAAATCTGCTACACTGGTGACGCAACAATAAGCCAATGTATGATACATTCTGTTCGTATGTTAACATTTCAGATAAATGTGGAGTTGAAAATGCGCATGCAATAATTCGTGGTCAGACAAATGACGGTGACACTGCAGAAGCCCTGCAAAGAAAAATAAAAACCATCTTCCAATCGAAACACACGCAACAAAATTTCAGGAGCGTATTCACTCCCCCAAAAAACCACACATTCTCAAACAACCAGCTAAAAGAAATAAAATATGCCACAGCCGATTTGCTATCCACCGTGTTTTCAAAAATAGCAGAACGAAAGTTGCAACCAAATTCAAATCTAGGGAAATCTTCATTAGATACAATGCTTCAAGAACATCTTCCGGGAAATTGTTTGCGAAATGTTTATCCTATTGGTTACCACGGTTCTTTGAAACCTGATCCGTCTAGAAGATGTGATATGCCAGGCTGTTTCTTTTTTGATGAATCTTTGGGTTGAACGATATTGAGAGGATGCTCACATTCTTTCCATTCGGTTTGCCTTGGAGATCAAACGCATTGCCCAATTTGCAAAGCGTTTCTAGAAATGGTTGTGCAGAAGTTGGCAAAAACTGCAAAAAATGCATTTATGAGGGTGTACATAATTATGGAGACTATATGTACCTTCTGTAAACAGGTATTGATACAGAAAGAAAGCTTGGTGAAAAGAAAACAAAAAACCAAAAGACCAAGATTTCCAAGATGATGATGGAAAAACTAAAGTACCTACCACCGAGTCCATGGAAAAAGGGCTAGCCGAGATGACCTCCAAGTTAGGTAGCTTGAAACCATATGTGCCCTTACCAACAAGTGAAGCTTCATCTTCACTGAACAGTAATGCTGTATTTCTTGGCGAGTCTCAGAAACCACCCCATTGCAAAACTTGTTTCACCCAACAAAAGGCCATGCAGGACGCAAAGGGAAAAAGAAGGCACTAATCTCCTGCCCACTTTGCCCCAAAGGAAGTTGTTCTGTTGAAGGACGGTCCAACATCTGCAATTGTGTTTGGCATACTCAAGAAAACACAAATTCAATGAAAGAAGCACACCGAGGGTTTTACTCATCATGGCCAGCCAAGGAAATAAAAGAACTCCACTTACCAGCTAAAGATTCTCAATGTGGTTTTGCAGGAGAACCAATCAATTCATGCACCGTAATTTCTACACTTGCCTGCTTATTGTCATACAGAGGCTCTCTGTCAAAGGAGGAAAATACAAGTGATCATCTAGCTCTTGTTGAGAATTACTGCAACATAATCAAACTTGGGAACCTAAGGTACATTTTCACTACATCAACTAAGTAAATTTTTAATAATTTACAATTCACTATAAAAGGAACCACTTAGATTGTAATTTTCTATAATTTTTAAGGTATCAAATTCTCAGAACAGAAGTTAACCAATTGAATTTCATGGTTGAAGAGTTTGTTGAAAGGAGTGGTCTTCCAATTCAATTACCTCAAGGTATGGTGCCAATATTTTGTTTAGAAGATCTAGCAGCAAATCTCAACCTCATAAAGAACTCAAGAAATGCAGCAGGCAATTACTATGGTCCATGGCAAAATCCTTCTTTTCGACAGCCATCCACACTCTATAGATGGTGCCCTCATTGCCTACAGTAGTTTGCAAAACATTCATGAATTTTGCAAATACATAGATAATATGATCAAAAGGTTTTACAGAGCAAGTCTGCTGGGTAGCAACCTCATTTATATTCAACTTCAGCTTAATGCAGATTTAGAGACCTAGGTGTTCTGTTATTTTCTTGGTAAGTATTGTTTTAAAAAAAAATTTCATCCATAATCTTTCCTGTTAAAATGCTGTCCACACCCTTGCCATTGGTTGGCTGATAGGCTGTACATTGGCGTCAGTTGCGGCAAGGGACAAACAAACCGCATGTCATTCATTGCAATACAGTCCTATCGTCATTGGTCAACTGAGGGTGAAACGAAATTGCCTAAATTGCCTCCTTATCTTCTTTCCCTTCTCTAATAATAATTTGACAATAACGAGTGATAATTACCCTTGAATTAAACTGAGCTGATTATGAAATACCATATCAACATATTCATCTTATTCTTAAGAGATTATTGTTTTAATATAAATTTAGAAAAAAAAACAAAGTTATAGAATTGTATTCTTCATGACAATTAATGGTCAAATTTAATTAAACAAATGCTACCCCTAATATTAAAATTGTCTTCATCTTTCTTGTAGTTTGTTAGTTCACAATTTGTTCAGTAACAAAATTAAAAAAATGACATATATTATTTTCAAGGAAAAAATAAGTAAGTATGATTTAGAAATTATTTGAAATTTTTTCAATAAATCGATAAGAAAAGATTTCGTTTTACATCTTTACATTTATCATGCCATGTGAAATTGTTCATGCTTTTGTTCTTTTGGATTGTAAAAATTGAAAAAGAAATCATTGCTAATGTAATGATAAATTAACATGCAAATATTTAATAGTTAACATTTATGTAGTCAAAATAATGTTACCACATACAAATTGAATAATAATAGATACTAATAATCAACAATGTTTTAATAATGCTGTCTTCCTTTCACAAATGAAAAATAGTTTATCATAAAGTTGGATAGTGGAAGGCCATGCTAAATAAAATATTTTCCGGTGCATGGAGTAGTTTTAATGTTTTTGTGCCACTGCACACAGCAGTAGCTAAAATCGTTTTTAAATACTGCAAAAAAAAACCTTTTGAATCTCAAGGGTAAGTCACCAAAAGACTTTTGGAAAAAACTAAGTAATGGAAAAAAAACAAATTAATGCTGAATTCTCAGAGTTGGAATTGTTTGATTACTTCCAAAATTTATTATCAACAAATTCTGATGTACCGTGTAATAATGCAAAAACTGACACTTGCATTTCCTTAGATGACTCTTACTCATCGTTAATTGATGAGTCTCTAAATGGATTAATCATTTTTCCAGAAGTAAAACACATGACTGGCTACCCAAAATCCGGAAAAGCAACAGGCCTTGACAAGATTTCCGCAGAATTACTAAAAAATATAAACGATAGATTCTACTTCTTTTCAATAGAATACTAACTTCTGGTCAGTTTCTGGGGAATGGGCTATAGGCATTATCACTCTTATTTATAAGGGGGGTGAAAAAAATAATCTTGATAATTATAGGGGAATTACTTTATTAATTATTTTTGAAAACTATTTATCGGAACCTTATTGGATAGGCTTAGTAGAGTTACCTCCGAATACAAAATTTTGATTGAAAATCAAATAGCGTTTAGAAATGGTTATCAAACAGCTGATCACCTCTTTACTCAAAAAGCTATTATTGAAAATACTTTTGACAATAAAAAAGGGAATCTTTATCTATGCTTTGTTGACTTTAGAAAAGCTTTTGACTCCATCGAGCATAAAGAACTGCTTCAGAAAATTGCAACTTATGGTATTCAGGACAAATTTCTGAAAATAATTACGTCTCTATATAAAGTCTTGTGTCAGAGGTCCAAATGGCTTAACAAATTTACTAGCGTGTTGGCGGGGTGTCAGGCAGGGTTGTCTTCTTAGTCCTTTGTTATTTGCTCTTTTTTTGAATGATTTAAATGATCACATAAGTAAATCTTGTTCTGGTGTTTTAGTAGACGATAAAATAATCCACACACTGTTATATGCAGATGATCTAGTTTTGATTGCCAGAAATAAAGACAATCTCCAATCTCAATTAAATGCTTTATACGATTCCATAACTTCAGTAAAAATGGAGGTTAACATGAACAAAACAAAAATCATGATTTTAAGAAATAACAAACAAAATCGTGTTCAAAACTGAAAAATCATCCAATTTGGTACTTAGAGGGTAAACCAGTGAAAGAATGTGAATCTTATAAGTATCTTGGGGTTACACTGAAATCAAATGGGTCTTTTATTGAGCATGTTTAAAAAGTAAAAGAAAAAGCGCAAAAATCTTACTTAACTCTCTTGACTAAAAGCAAAGAATGGGGGGGGGTTTTAACCAAGAGCGTTTTTGTATTTATTTGATCACACAATAATGCCAATTCTAAATTTCTCTTCAGAAGTATGGGGTTTAAACGAGTGGCCAAAACTTGAAACAATACATCTATCAGCTTGTAAATATGCTTTAGGGGTAAAATCGTCTACAACAACTATGGCAGTTTATTCAGAATTGGGCAGAATACCTGTACAATGTCAACGTCATATTTATATTTTAAGATTTTTTGTAAGACTTTGTAATTTAGATAACGAGCCTTATGCCAGTAAAGCTTTTACTATGTTAATGCGTGATGCTGTCTCAGGATGCTCAAATTGGATTTCCGCGGCACGATCTCTACAATTGTTGTATGGTGTAAAATCCTCCGATAAAATTAAGGAGATCAAATTAAAAGTGAGAAAACATTTTGAGTCAGCAGCTATGAATCTATTGAAAAACTGGCTACAGACAGAAAGAATACTTGTGGGTGATACACCAGAAATTTCTTGTAAGGATATTGTAAAGGCTTTCAAATTGTTGTTAAATGTTGTAAGTGGGAATTCAAAACTAAATTGAATATCAAATAAGTGTGAATATAGAAGAAGAAGAAGAATTAAATCATTAAACAAAAAGTTTGCTCTCCTATCTTTCAAGTTTGCAAATCTGTCCATAACAGAGTTATTGAAATCAGAAGATTCTCTGACAAGTCTTTTTTCCATTGACAGCATGGCCAGGGCATTAAGCCT
>WUAR02597463.1:5078-23713 GCA_015164055.2 Chrysaora achlyos | reverse complement strand
CAGATATCTCAGAGCCAATTACCAAAACGAGCTTATTTTGCGAGACGTTAGTAAGAAATGTTACTCTTGAGCCGCGTCCTATGGGACCAGGCCTGTCGCTAAACTTTGTCGAAAGCTGCTGATGATGTTTGGCATCTAATAGTCGCAGAAGCCACTGCACGTGAAGGCATTACATTGATTTGGCCTGCCAGACTCACCCCTAGACACTGCATCTGTAAACAAAAGACATGGTAGGCAGAATAAGCTGTCTTTGCTCAGCGAGTAGGAAATCCATCTGCGTCTTAACTTGTACAGGTGCATCAAGGTCAGGTTTGCTTTTATCATTTGCTCGTAATCCTGCAACAGCTGATCCAACTTCATCCTCAACAACTGCAAAATGACTGTCACTGTCATAATTTTCTTGCATGGTTTGGTTACTGCCAACGTCATGGTCACTGTCTTCTTTGATAGCCATAGAATTACTATCACAGTGCTTTAAACTTTTGGAATTATCAACAAGGATGTTGTGATTTCTACCAACTTGCAATTCATCCACATCTGAGAGGGCAGGTGTTGCCTGTTCATGCTCAGAAACATGGGTTACGTCCTTTGGCTTTAAGTACTTCAACATTAAACTTCCCAATTTCTTATTCTCACAAAATGCAAAATAGAAGCTGGATCTAGGTTGAAGGAAGTCAATTTTTTGAGAAAGTCAGCCTGACACTTGCTTATAAAGAAATTGCGATTTAATTTTCTTTCCTCTATAACGAATTTTGTTTGCCACTAGGCTATTTTAATGTCTTTGAACTCCTTATTGTGTTCAAATATAATGAATATAGATGTAAGATCGTCCAACCATACCAAATGTAAGATGTAAGATTGTCCTACCTTATCAAAGCAAAAATACAATTGAAAATGTATCTCTGCGGCAAGGATTTAGGGTTATATGTCTAAGAGTTGTGTAACAGAAAACTATCAGAGATGTATATTATATTGAAATACTTAAATAACCAATCAAAATACCTTCAGATGAGAATAAAACTAGTAGTCAATTATCTGTAAAAAACAATGTAGAAAGAATATTTTAGATTTTAGCCCAAATGAATCTACTGCTTGTCGATAAAAGGCTGTGTTTAGAAAAGTACTACCAGAAAGTGCGACTAAAAGAATTTGATGTCGATAGGAAATCGATCATTTGCCGGAGTTTTAAATTCTACTTTTTCAATTTTTTTGGCAGGGGTAGAAAAAATGAACCAGAAAAATTAAATGATAACTGAAAATGGTTAGGTGCACATGGAAGTTTATTTTGAAAATGAAACTTGTGCTTAGCAACTCATATGTAACTATGCTTTAACGATGATATCAGTCGCAATTGTTTTTTAGATTCAATTGATGTCGTACCAGTTTGAGCACTCTAACAAAATTAATGTGGTATGTTATTTGTTGAAGCATTTGTTTGCATTCTGAATCCATTTTACTGCTGTTGCATATGATACAAAAAAATATGTAACAAAAGTAATCAAAGAAAAACCACAACTCTACTACATTTTGTAGAGACATGAAGAGACAATGGCTGGAGGGGAAGATAAGGACTTGTATTTATAACTTACCTTAGCACAACTTTAAATTAAATAGCAAACAACACTAGCAAAACAGTAAAAATACCCAATAGTCTACCCATAATCCCTTCTGTATGAAAGCTTTAACGCGTAGCATATATTATGATTATCAAAGATTATGTAGATTTTTGCGAAATACATACCACAAATTTGTTTCCTAGAGATCTTTGTGCCCCGCAACACAAGAAATCAAACTTGAATGATATCTTTCATCTTATACCTTCAGGAGACACTGGAATCAAAAATTGAGGAACAAGAGAGAAGAATTTTCCAATACCAAAAAACCATCGAAGATTTGATAGAGGATAAAGAAAAGTTAAATGTAACTGGTTTAAAAAAATTCAAAACTTATCTACTTTACTTCGTAACAGTTTCCATATCTAGCTGAATACTTATGATATAAAGCAGCAGTAATACTTGAATTTAAATCTACAGGCGACACTATCAATTAATGAAACAAGTTGCAAGCAGACAGATAAAGACAAAGAAGTTTTGGTAGAGAAAGCTGAACAGCAAACAAAAGAACTAGAAATTAAGGTCTGACTGAAAATTTTGAAATGTCTTTATTCTTTATCTCACAGAACATTTGAAAAGTTATTAACTCATGTTTAAGATAGTATGTTACGTAAGACTTCCTTTTGTATAAGATTCTATGTTGCATTTTTGGAAATTTATCGTAACTATAATCAATTGTATAGATGTATTGAAGCTAAGAAGTTTAATACGAAGTTTATTTCCCTGCACTGTATTGCGCATCAAAAATCAGCTAACTAAAACAAAAAACAATGTTTGGCACTAACGCTAAATAATCTTTTCTGACTTGCAAAGCTTTGTTTGACAGATGCAATTGCTTGAAAGTAGATTATGGGAGAAGGAAGAAGAAATGCAACAAATCAAGGCAAAAGAATCAAAGGTAGATTTAATCGCACTCATATCAATGCTCGTTTGAGAAAATAAATACTAGATTAGCTTCTTTTATTGGTATTCTACTTTTTTCAGTAGGCGTACTTAAGATGTTTTAGTTGTAGTAAAGCAATAACCTCGTTTCAGACTAGAGAATTGATTGTCGAGAATAAAGCTCTTCTTGCCGAACTGGATAATGCAAACAAAGTATGTTGATTGCTTGATATGTAAAATTAAACCATTTGCATATTTAGCTAATCAAAATAAAAGTCATAGACTTCTTTATATTATATAATCTATTTAAAGATAATGTTCATAGCTGCAATTTTTCAAGATTTGTTATTATGGAGGCTAAAAAAAGTAAATCTATATTGTGCTTGGCATAGCAGAAAGTGTGGACGCATGCGCGAAAAAAGAGACAATAGTATTTTGTGGACTGGGTTATTTTCAGCTTCTGTATGTATAAGCGCTAAACTATTGGATAATAATGAAGTCTTTTTGTCAGTGCTTGCCAAGTATGTGAGTGCAATCCAGCTTATTTTGCCAAGATTCACTACGATAACAGTTTATACATTCAGAACTTTCTTTTGGCAAATGAATATTACCTAGTATTTTTTTTTATTTTTGCTTAGAAACTGAAGACACAGCAACAAAAATTTCTGGAATTGAAAAAAGCATGCCAGAAAGACTTGGTATAGTGTCTCTACTTCTATCAGTTTCTTTTATGAAACAATGGTTGTTGTTTTAGATCTTCGATTTTTCAAAAACCAGAACGAATTGAGCCAAAGAAGTCATGTGGCACCAAACTTAAAAATTTATAGGGTCCAAACTGCAACTCTTATGCCATTCAATTAGTTTCCAATTAAAGTAGGCCTATGCCCCATGCTGGTGCGTATTTGCGAATCTCTCTGGCTAAAAATATCCAGCACTAGTTAAATAATAGTGGCCACGTTGCTAGGCAGGACTTCAGAAAACTGCTCCTGCTGCCAATGTACTGCGTAAGTATTTTATAGTTAGCGGCTGCACAGTAGAACAAAATTAACAAACGTAAAGAAACGTGTTTTTCTACTGGTAAAGGAAGTTCATTAATAGCTAGATCCAGTGGCGGCCCGTGGTCATATTTGCAGGAAGGGCAAGTGACGTCGTATCTAATATTTAGAGAAACGACGTCATATTCGCAATTAAGAGAGTTTTAACCAAAGAGTTGGGAACCACGTCTGTGCGCTACACACGTTGAGATCGAATAAATAAAAGAGAACTGTTAAATTACACTAACGTAACGACAAGGCTTTCAGATTCAAACTTTCCGCACGCAATCTGCATTGACAATAGAAACTAGTATCCTCCAAATACCTAACAACATCACTGATCTCAAAATAAATTGTTTTAAGATCAGTGACCAATATCCGAAAATTGAATTGCATCGTTTGGGGCTAGTTGAAGCTAGCCCCATTGAAAGGGCCGCCACTAGCTAGGTCATTAATTAGTACTACTTACAAGCCGCTTTAAAAAATCCACAAAAGCTGCAATCATATCTTAGCAAGCAAATTCTTCCCATAGATCTCAACAGAATGGCAAACCACCCACAGTACTGATGTTCTCCCTCCATGCTACTGCATTTATGTTACATGGGGTGGCGAGGTGTGGTATTGATTGAGCTTGTCTTAGTCAAATTGCTTGATTCTTCTCTTTTTAATCTACATTATCTAAACTCCTTTATGCAAGAGCGTCAATGCTGAACAGCTATGTGATGAACAGGCGATAACGCAAACCAACAGGAAATTGAAGAAGTCATCTCCGACAAAGAAAGAAGTCGACTCTCCTGCTGTTGTTGTTAATTTTACGTATCCTTTTCAGATTATCTTTATTTTTTTGAGGTTTTGAGGTTTTCAACATTTTTTAAGGTGATAGAATATTTGTTTTAGTGAGTAAAATTAATCTCAAAACTGTTAAAACAGTTAAAATATTTATATATTTAAAGAGAAGCCTATTATAAACTACTCGGTAGGCTTTTATTAAGATAAACTTTAATGCTCGATAAAATTTTGTTAAAAACAATTAAATTTTGTTGCTCTTTTTAAATATCGAGTTAATTATTATCAATAGTTACCATCAACATGTTATAGATAATACTTTATCATATTTGTAGAAATTAATACGGTATACGTTCTACAGTCCTGACTGTTTTTAGATATTTGAAGCATGTAATTCTCAAGTATATGTGCAGCACAAATGATCAAGTGAGTACAAGTAATCAACACCTAACGGCTAATTGCTCCTGACGTAATGGATTCATGCATAGCAAACTGAGCATGCGTAGCACTGAAAGGAGGGTTACAATTAAGGTTAACAATCATGCAAGTGTGCAAAGATTCTTCAACTCGTTAGCCATTTGTAATGCTAGGCTTATCAACTTATTTTTATGAATGATTGAACTAATAGCAGGTAGGCTTGAGAACACGATCAATTAAGATATGGGGCCAATTTTAGAAAATTGTCTGGTTTTCTAAATTTTCTCAAAATGAAACTCTTAAATGTTAGAAACTATAACATGAAGACAAGCATTTCTATATTTAAAAATTCTACCGTTGCGTTGCTCAAGCTTCAAGCTTTCATTTCAAGCTTTTATCTGCATAAATCTATCATTAACTATATCTTCTATATTTCCAAGTTTTTGAAATTCTACATGGAATTGAATAAAACCTCATATTCTCTAAGTAAATGTAAAACAGTAAACCTTAGAAAATTAAGAGTGGCTGCATTGAAAAAACGAGCCCAGAGGCATGAAACACCAAAAAAGCATTAATTAATGTTGGATTATTACTTTTACAGTGATTTCGGTTTTTAGATTGGCGTGGGTGGGTGCATAGTAAAAGGATTTCTATTATGTGATTTTATTATAGTTAGAACGCTTATAGATTATGAAAAATTAACATGTAAATAAAGAGATACTGAAAAAAATTATAAGTCACATCACTGGTATTTGAGATTTATAGATATAAACTACACTTAACTTCAATAAATTAACCTGTAGAGGTGGAGAATACCACCAATGCAAACCAAGGTACAAAACCACATAGTTTTGTGGGTATTGCAATGAAGATTGGATTAACAGTTGAAACAGATTTTCATTGAAAACAGTTTACTGTAGATATCAATGTAGCTGACGTCATACAATATATTTGCTCTTTTACATTACTAGTCTCGACAACTTATTGGTGTTATTTCACATCTTCTTCAATTCACACCAAGAGAAGAAATAATAGTAAAAGAATGCTTGGAATGGAAGGTAACTTACACTATATATCATTCTGCCGTATCAGTGACGATATGTGCGAAAATATTGTTGCTTTTTTTCATTTAAGATGAAGTGTTTAGAATATTTCAGAATTTTTGAAAATGCAACGCAAAGTTACAGGAAAGGCAGTCACTTTTACACACTCTTGTTTTCTTTCTTAACAGCGTAGAAAAAATCAACCTAACTAACGAAAGAATTAAATATTTTAATATCGATTATATGTGCAGTTTTTATTATTAAATGCGATTGCTTCAATTAATATTCTTCCTTCTCCCAATACTCAATAGCCTCAAATGAATCATTTTCTTTAAAAAAAGACAGTATACTTAAAGCAAATAAGTTGAACAACGTTTCGAGCTTGACTCGTTTTCAGGTTTTAAGGGAAAAGGAGAAGCGAGAGTGTAACGATATATTAGAAGGTGAAGTTTGAATGACAAACAAAGTGAGAACGCCAATAAAATATAGATTATCTTTGACGTGGAATAGCTTAAAGTAATAATAACAAAATAATGAAATAAATAATGAAATATAAAACAATAAGGGGGCTATTTCAATAACATCAATGTTGATATAACTTACATTTAGCCTAATTCATCGTCCATTTTTAGTATTAGTATAGTATGGGGTTCGTTTTGTATTCAATGACAGTCTATCCAACCTCTTTGACTGTTGCATAGCCTCCGCGTGATCTGGTCCAGAACTGGTATAGAACTTCTGTAATCCCAAGTGATGCATTTTCACAGCCGTTTTTCCGTGGCCCGATCGTAGTCTCTTCGCTAGGGTCCAATCTTTCGCATCATGGTGAATCCTGGTGTGGTTTTAAATCAAGTCTATTCTAGTTGTTCTTTTTTAGCAAATCATTTCGTCATTCAGGACTTGTAAAAGGGCTGGCATATTTCAGTTGGGAGGTGTTATTATTAGCAAATGCAGTGAGAGGACGTGTGAATAAGAAGCACGTGCTTATTCATTCACAACAGATATTACGAATATATTGCTTTATGCAAGACCAAAATGTATTATTTCATGTAAGGTAACAAAACATCTCACTTTGTAAGAATCTTAATCAGTGTCTTATACACAACAAAATATTTGCAGAATATCCTAGTTTGTAAAGTAAATGTGATGACAAAATATCGTGTTATGATGTACGAAATCCTCCAAGTGACGTGGTCTATGGACGATGCGGCCAGATCTAGTTTCTTTTGGAAGTTGCTCTGCTGCTCCGGTTGAACTATATGATCGGCTGGAGGTGCTGCTGGTGCCGCTGCCTGTGGCTTCAGTTTTTGCAGATTATGAGGTTCTGAGTCTGATGGTTCTGTAGTCGTTCAATGTTTTTCTTGGTTTGTAGCAAATGTTTTCTATTCCTGTGAACATAAGTTTTTTGTTTTGTGTGTGGCTATTTTGTACGAGCGAGGTTGCTTGTATTGCTCTAGAATGACTTCTTTTGAATCCAGGCATTTTTACCACAGTAACGAAAGGAATTTCTTGTCACTTAAGGTGTGAGTGTGCAATTTTGTAGCCTGTTTGTGGTTGCATTTTCTGCTACTGGTTTCATTTGTTTGTGTAGCTTCCGTTGGTCGGGCAGATTTGTTCAAAGCTGGCGGTTCAACACAATTGAAGCTGATGCTGGTTTTCAATTGGACAATGGAGCGGTGCGGAGTGCAAGCAAGTAGTGCTAATTACGGATGATCGCCATTATGGAATGCTTTCTTAAGAGTCTTTACTCAACTGTTTGATTGGTTCTTTCAATGAGACCATTAGTTGTTTTACTTGGCTGCTGCTGTCGTGTTCCGAGAGCCATGCACGTGCGAATCTGCTATATTTACATGAAATATATTAAGGTCCATTGTCGGAGATCCTCTGTATCTTCATGTTGAGAGAAGTCAAAGAATTTGAAAATGTAATCAACCACGATAACATAGTTCTTGTTTCTAAGTAAAAATAGATTAGTTGTACCGACTTTCTGCCAAGGTGTGTCAGGAATATCATCATAGATCAGCGGTTCAGAGAATTGTGTGTTTTGATGTTCTTTTCGTATGCTGCAGCCTTTGATCATTCATATCTTCCAGTTCACCAACGATGTTTGTGCACAATATGTTCTCTCGAGCACTGCCTTTGGTCTTTTCAATCCCAAATTGAGAAATTTCAATTCCGAATGCAAGTAGAGATGATGATGCGCAAGCCATTCAGTAGAAAAATTTATTTGAGGGTGATCTAATTACGCTTGAAGTAAAAACGAGTTGCTGGCTGGGAATTCTGGCGTGAATCTGGCCAGCAGTCATTCAATTAATACCAGTTCTTTCATAGTGGCATCTGTTAATGTTTTTGCAGCAATTTGGCTGTGTTAAGCAGCAATAACTTGCAGGTTCGAAAATAGTTGAGTGGATGGGGCATGATATTTCAGGTATTTATGGAATTATGTCACCCAGAGGGGCACGAAAAAGTGCGTGTTGATACTGCTGAAGCCGTGGCAGGAACGCTAAGTTCGTCGAACACTGTTATGATTATGTGAGTGGATGAGGGTTATTATAAATATCTAATTTTGGGCCTTACACATATATTGCTAAAAATTATCGCATGAAAGACGATGGCTAGAGTTTCCTTCTCGAGCTGGCGATAGTTTTCTTCGGATTATGTGAGGAATCGACTTCCATACGCAATTGGATACCAGCAGAGATCTTGTTGCCTAGAAAGGTTGTGGTTTGTTCTTCAAATTTTCACTTTTCTTTGTTCAGTTTTAATCCTGGAGATCTAATGAAGTTCAAGACTTTTGTTGTACGGACAGAAAATTTAGCTTTGTCAGAACCCCATATTTTGATGTCATCTTGAGAGCTCCTTCAATGAATTCTAGGATTTTAAGATTTTAGCTTAGCACATTTCACATGCTGGACACTGGATGGTAAACGTAGAAATGGAGTATTGAACGTTAGTAGTTTGGAGCTTTCTTCATCCAATTTCGTTGGAAGGTTAACTTGATGGCGTTTTATTGCTTTATTTATGTCTTTTGTGTCAAGGCATATTACAAGCTTTCCATTGGGGTTTTCGACAACCACCAGACTTTTGCCTAGTCTGTCGTGATGATGACCAGTTTAACTATTCCTTTGTGTAACTGTGCCTTTAAATCTATTGGCAGCTGGCGAGATGGATGTACGACATGGGGCACTGTTGGATTAGTTGTATTGTGATGTACACCAGGCAGTTTTCCGATCTACCCAAACAGTAGTAAAAGTGCTGTGTCACAATTTCAGGCATATTCTTATCAAAATGCCTGAGCCGCTCGATTAAGTTGAGAAGAGAGATATAAGACCTAAAATCGGAGTGGCAACAATGATGGATACTTCTGAATGACTTTGACCTTTGTGATTTAAGGTCAGGACAGATTTGCCAATAACTGAAATGGCTGAACTATTGTATTCTGATAGTTTGATTGTTGATTTATGAAGTTTATAGTTTTGATTAACTTGCAGGTAACCGGCCCTTGTGACGAAGTTCACTTGATCCATTTATTTCAATTGCAATGAGCAATTCATCATTAGTGAGTGTGTAAACGGATTTGCTGAATTTTGTTCGTATAGCTTCCTGTCAGGAAAGGAGGGTTTCTCGGCTTTCCTTGTTCTGGTGATTGCTGAAGTAGACTTGACATTTGCATCAGCAATTTTAGCTGTAGCATGTTGCGTTTCAGCAGCTTGCCATTGATTTATACACTTGTCTAAATTAATGTCAGGATCTCATAGGAGGCGCTTTTGTTACATGGAGCCTTGTCGTTGGTGCCAATAGTAATCATATCCTTGATCAAAGAATCATTCAGATCATCAAATTCACAGTCCCATGACAGTTTTTGAAGAGCACTGACGAATTCATCAAAACTTTTATAATTTCACTGGTGGCTATTTTAGTTTTTTTCTAGATGATGAGGCAGTTTTCTGTGGTGCTCTTGATTGAGTTTGAATTGTTTTCCGAGAATTGTCAGAAAATTTAAAATTAAGTGATACTCACCTCAAAGGGATCATAATTTCCTTAGCTCAGAATTGTATCTAACATACTTGAATATCAGCTTAAGATTCTATTATAGTTCTTCCAAATTAAAAGTTTGTTCAAGTGACTTCGTTATGAAACTGCTAAAAATCTTTTTGCTTGACCATCCAATAGATTAGATGTCATCTTGAACATTCACATTCTGTTTGGCCAGATGCGAGGTTGATGCTGGTCTAACACTATGTGCTTTCAATTTGCACCTCCTCTCAACATCTGCAGACCACAAACCATGTTTGCCCATCAAAGTATGGTATCAATGGAGACAGGGTTATTGGGTTTCGTGAATTTCAACAATAGCTGTTTCATTTCATCCTTTCCAAAGGCAGAGGTCTTTCTTATGTATTCATTAAGATGACTGACAACACATCAAGTTTTCTTTATTTGGGTATGCAATTAACTCTAAGGGTTCATGTGTTTCCCTGGCCATGCCTGCTTAACTTTGCTATTAACATTGAATATATATCAATCTGCCATGATCCATATGGTCAATTTCAAAAAAATTGATATTTTGTCATCGTTGCCCACCTAAAAGGTATAATAGTGAAGTGATGCATTTCCAGTTAGAAAAGTGCTAAGGAAGTTGGCCTGCATGGAAATTTTGTATTCAAGAACTGAGATAGAGTATACACACTGTTTTGCAAAAAGTATGCAAAATCATTTGGTTTAATTTTCCCAAAATTTGCTACGTGTCATTTGTTTTTGTAGCTGAGCTGACAATTCTGGAAAGGGGCTCTAAACGCTTTCATTGATTCAGGCAAATCATCCCGAAGGATAAATTTTCCTGATTTCAGATGGCGTGAACAAACCTGATTGAATTCATAGCTCAAATTGGGCTTTAAAGCTTCTTTACGTTCGAACGAAACTTTTTCCTTGTGGGGATGAACAAAAATTGATATTTTGTCGAGAATCTTGGCAATGATTGGCCTATAGCCTGGAATTTTCTTCTCTTGTCCTCTCATGCCTTCAACAAATCTACAATCGATGTAGGATTGGCACCTGTTATTCTTAACAGGGTATCTTGCATAGTGCTTGTCAGCACATTCTTTCTGGCATAGCTGCTCAACTTTCCAAAGATTTCAGGGTCAACTTTAGGGGCAAATAACGAAATACAATTTTTGGGTACCTTATATTTATCAAGGATTTCTGCCAAACTTTCTAGCTTATTCTTATCAAATGTATTGTATGTATTTCTTCAAGAACAGTTGTTTTAGGTTTTTATGGTTCATATTGAAGACAATGAAGGCTGCCTGGAAAAGAAAAAGATATTGCTGCATATGAGTTAGTTTGTTATCAAGACGCAAATTAGTCGTAATATATGTACAAAGTAGTTTGTACCATTTATTTTCATTTTCTCGGAACAATCTAATCATGCCACTTTTATTTTCATTTCAAAAATATCAATTCATAAGGTAAGGGTATCCCCAGGCTTGGTATCATATCTGTATCAAACTCTTGTTTTCGATCACTTGGAGCATAACCTTGACGCTTTGCATGTATTCGGTACTAGGTGCATGTTTAAATGCATTTGGATATAGTCATTATCAACGAGTTTTGTGAATTTTAGTATTCATGCTTATTATATATATATAAATGTTTTTTTAAAAATATGCAGATTAAAGAAAAAGTACTGTTGTGTTCATTGTGTTGGCCTGTGTTTATATAACCCTATGATAAGTATAAAAATTTCTCAGCAGTTCTTAGGTGCTACATCTTGGTGCATCAATTGGCTTTTTCCATTACCTCCTGCTGTTTGTAGCTGTCTCTGAATTTCATACTGCCAAATGACGATAGAAATTCATTGTTAATCCAATTTTTGATAAAATGCGATTCAAATAATGCAATGATTGGTAGGCAGCATAGTACAATAGTCATTTATGATGTTGTGATTCTACTAGAAAATCAAGAATATTTCATGACTCGAGGGTTAAAATCATGACTTTGTATGATTATTAGACAATTTTTGACATACTATCAATGTATATTTTATCACGTGAACGTTCATGTCAGATTAAAAATGCTATTGCCACGCAAACAATATTATTCCAGGACGTTTTTATTGTGCCTTTATGTATATAAATTTAAATTATACGAAGATTAGTTTTAATGTTAATTGCATTAATCGATCTAGAAATTTGAAAAGTTAATTCTGATAAAATATTTTCTTTGTTTCCTCAATCAAATACCTGAACAGCACTTTCCTACCAATTATCATCATCATCATTCAATAAACTACATCCTTCCAATACAGGACACATTGTCTATTTGCACAACGTTGTTATGGCACTTAATATTAAGGTCTATGTTTATTGCTGCCAGTTCTCTAGTTCTTGTAGAGCTTAGCCAAGTTGTTTTCGGCTTTCCCCTGGGTTTTTTTACTGCTCGTAGCGCTTCATAAATAGCTTGTCTTGCTTGTTTTGTTCTGGCGACCTTACTAAGTGGACTGTTTATTTTAGTCTCCGTTCCTTTTCTTTTCTCTAAGGTTCTGTCTCACTTCTTCTGGATAAATCTTCATTTAATACCCTATCTTGCCAATATACAATGAGTACTCTCCTTCGTAGGGATCGTTGAAATATGGCAGTTTTAGATTCTTGATCTTTAGTCAGTGTCCATGTTTCACTGTTATATAGGACTATACGTTTGATATATGTGTTGATTGTTTCTATCTTCGATATTATTGAGAATTTTTTTGCGCCTCGTATGTATTTAAGTTTATTATTTAATGCGATTGCCAATCGTTTTCTTGTAATTATATCATCTTCTATACCAATTAAACTGCTTACTAGTTTAGACGTTTTCCAATTCTCACTCTTCTTCTTCTTTCTATAGTAGATTCCTTTGTTTTTTTCTTTGTTGGCATTTGAATTTTTCTTCTATATTATTTCTGGAATATCTGTTTCTCTTTGGCCTTGCTTATCTTTAACTGTTGTTTTGTAGCTGATATTATGAGTGAAAACATTGAAGAATGTTCGGAAAGCAATGATCTCTGGGAACTGGGAACAATCAGCGATCTTTCAGCATACATAAAATTTTCTTTTTTTTGTAGTTGCCTATAGAGAAGAGATAGCAAAACCAATCTTTTTTGATAATCTGGTAAGCATAATTTACATCGGCATTATGATTGGTGGTTCATCATTTTTATATATCTTTGTAACACATGCAGCAATATGCATTATGCAGAAGAGAATAAACTACTCACCCCAAAATAGATTTTTTTCATGTTCCAAAGGGTTGAAATATAATCCCAATTCGGTTAAGACTTTCTGCTGAAGATCTGACACTAAAGACAAAGCTTGACACGCTCCGCTGATTTAAAAACCAGCGTGTAGGCCGGTTATCTGTGGCATGTACCCGGTGGTTATACCATTTGAGTTTGTCTCAAAACTTTCTTAGTATGTCAAGTGTATATATCAAATATTGTGTATATACCTCAAAACTATTTACGTATTCAAGTTTGTGTGTGCCTGTCAAATTTATGTGTTATGTCCTTCTGGTATAAACTTATGTGGGCAAGAGTGAGGCAGTACTGATTGAGAAAATATTCGTGGAATTTTGTCCTTATGCAAGGCCCTACTCGAATCACTTTCAGAACCGTAATCCTGCACCCAGGAGATACTGCATTAAGCTAGGCCGATAGTCGCACTGCCTTGCGAGATGGCTGCCAATATGATTTTCCTCAGAGCAGATGAGACGGAACTTATTGTGCACCATCCTCCTTGTCGAATCTTAATAACAGAGACACTAAGTGAATGCATGATAACTGCTTCGGCAAACATAACTTCATTGTCACCTCTTTCTTTAATTTCAGGCTGTCCAACTTGCCAAAGACCTTATTTGAGGGCAACGACAAGCAGCAATAAAGATGACGTGAAACAAAAAGTTTAATATCAAAATTTGAAAGGATAGAATAATTCAGAGACCTCGTGCTAATAATTAAATCAACTGCATGACTGTGGCATTGATGAGCGAGCGAGCACAAAGGCTGAACAAACTGAAGATCGCATAGCTACGCCCAAAGGTGAAGAAAAGTGGCTTCCGCACTCAAAATAGGGTTATGACGAAGTGTATATGATTGCAGATTGATTGCAGATTTTGTTTACTCAGCGCTAACAAAAATTTACTGACGTAAAATATTGTAATACATTTTCTGAGGAATAACGAATGCATACTCTGTTTTTGAAATTGTCATAAGTCGAATTAATGAACCTAATGAAGCACAAAAAACCTTTTCGCCCTCCATTGTCTTAGTGCCACTGAAATATCGTATTTTCAGGTACAACAACATACCTCGAAGATTGTAATTCTGTTGCTGCTAATGAAATGTTTCTGAAGTCAAATCTATGTCGGACGCCTCAATAGTCATCCATAAATATCGGCAGAAAAATTTAATGCCCAATGTTTTCACATAGAAAGCATCATTTTTGTTGAACTAGAAGATTGATTCTTTGCCTTCTTAGTGCTAAGGTCTGTAAATTGCAGTAGTGAAAACAACAAGAACGTGTGTTGCATTGAAGGTTCTAATCGCTAATATTGCTTGCGAGATGTTAAACTTGTTGAATGAGATCATTAATTTTGAGTCGCAAAGTAGTGATTTCATGGTCAAAATTACAAGGTTTAAAAAATTACGAATCATCTCTTTGCTTGCAGAATTTTTCGTTGCACTGCTTGTCTGGCACAATTGTTTGTGGCATCTCTACTGGAAATCATCATTAGTACCAGCCAGATTAAGTAGGGAGAGGAAACGGGCCTTTACTTACGCGATCGGTGTGATATGCATCGTTTTCGTGTTGGGTGCTACTTATGATAACAGAAAATTATTTTTCTACGATTTCATTATGGGCATTTTAACCTGAAAAGAAATTGGATAATGTTATGTATTCTCGTATTTGATTGTATCTGTAAAAAAAAAAAATTTGCAGTTCAGTAAGTTGTAAAAGCAATATTACATTTATTAGGTTGTCCTGTTTTTGTGCTTTTTTCTGAAAATTCTTAAACATATACATTTCACATAAAGAATTGACTGTATATTTATATAATATGTGTTAGCTTCTAACTTGCAAATCAAACTATGCTTCTTTTGCGACGAAACTCTTGGATTTCCATGATTGAATGTAATTCATGGTTCCTTCCAAGACTTCTAGACGTTCATCATTTGGTGATGATAAAAGGAGATTGCTATTGAACCCCTTGGCTATGGAGGAACAATACAACTTACCAAAATATCTTATTCAGCTTTGATGACTTAACACCGCTTGTCAAAAAATTGGGCATGGATATTCCATATTGGCAAGCAAACTCTTAAAGTAAAGCTGCATGAAATGAGTTGCCAAGCCATTACCATCATTAAACTTAAAAGCATCAGCTTCATTTTCCAACAGTCTATCTGAACCAAAATCTGTAAAACCTATCAATTCTCATCTAGACACATCGAATACAAGACCTTCCTTACCTTCATCTCATCACCTACCCTGTTTTATGTAACTTCGCACCATCAAAATGCTTCCTCATCTCAATCAATTGTTCGAACTTCAACTCGCCATCAAGTTTGTTAAAGTCTTTGTAACCTGAGAGAGTTTTTCCATGGGGCAACTTTTGTTGCAACAAGAATGTCGCAAAGCCATGTAAGATGAATTTCTAAGATCCGATAGCGACTCTGCTCTATTTGACATGTTACACCAGCTCATTCCTACAGCACAAAAAGTAGCTCCCATAGTTTAGTAGTTGATGACAAATTATCTCAATCTTAGGGTAACCATTTGCACACTGATAAAAGTGTAGGATTGAGTCAATGTTGTTATAATCAAAACTCCAACCTTGCAGCTTTGATCAACCGGCAAGAAGTAACATTTCAGGATCTGTTTGAGCAATAACACAATAAATGGACTGGCGACAACGTTTGAAACTTCAACAACAACAGCTAGACCATATTTGCCAATTGGGCTATTTCGAAGCCATATTTCAAAAATCTAATTCGAACTGGTTCGGCCAACGACATTTTAGTTTTGCCTCCTTAAGAAATTTGGCTAGATTTTGGCCTAATTAAAAGATTGCATTATAAATAATAATATGAAATATCACAACGAAATATCATAAAAAGATCAAAGAAAGGCTGCTACAACATCTGTAACGTTTGATTTCCGTTCAGAAACACCATCTGAGACAGAAATCTTCTTTCCTATGATTTGTACTAGGCTTGAGGTAACGCTGGCCTAAAAGTCCCTCAAAAAAGGCAAATATGTTATGTTTTCCAGCTCTTTTTTATCCCGGCAATACAGAATCAAGGCATTGACTACAGCCATCACGATCCTTTGGAGCAAAATATATAATACCAAAGCCTGGATTTTACATTTGGCTGGTAAATAGCACACACCATGTTCAGCTTGTCTATACCTCCCATAACTATGTTATAACGCAATAACCCATGTATGTATGTTTGTATCCTGATTTCCTTTGTTTGGAGCTGCACATTCTAACGGTCGGAGCTCTTTGCTTTCCCCCTTAATTCACCCATGGACGTCTGTCTCCATTGCTTGAGCAGAGTCGAATCTATTTTACTTTTTAACTTTTCGTCTAGCGAATTTCCATCTTGGCTATTCGAGGCAGTTCCGCGATACTGCTTGAGATCTCTGCTTCGACCAGGTTGTGTATTTTTCGAAAATCTTTCCCACTTCCCAAGCATCGAGCGTCTGCTTGCCTTATATTGTTTTATTTACGTAAAGTTATTTAAGCGAAATTTACAAAATACAATCGATTCGACACGACACGATACAAACACTCGCGCGTTATAATATAGATTTTTCCAGCTAGACTATGTATATTCAGTCCATGTTCATGTACGATAGCAATTTTGCTTGCACCTTTATGGCTCTGAAGTACTATAACCAACTCCATCATATTTTCTTTAGTGCTTAAGTAGAAATTGAACAATCTCCAAAACTATTCAAGGACCCTGATTAATTATATAGTATTTCCATCACTAGAGCTCTATACTTTTTGATATTTTCATTCACGATCTAAATTTAATAATGATCGTTCATGCTATAAATATGCTATTCTCAACTACACAGACGCAATGCCTTATTCAACTCTCACTGGACGTGCAGAACCTAAGCGCCGCAAACAACAACGTCTGCAACGCTCAGCAGCAAGAGCACAACATGAGCTCAAGTGAGAGAACATGAAATACAAGATTATCACTAGCGCCGTGTAAAAATGATGACATCTATACATCTATCTATATACATAGTCTAGCTGGGAAAATATCCTGTGGTGTATAATCAATTGTGTTTTGTAAACTTCGCTCAAGTAAGAAGGCAAGCAGACATTCGAGGCTTTGGAAGTGACCGCGGACAAATAGTCCTTATTCCAAAAATAAGACTGGCACCACCTATCACTGCCGTTTCAATTATCCAAAAAGCAGTTCTCCGTACGCCTTGCCTACTGTTTAACAACCAATAAGGCCCATGGTTAGTAATATATACAATACAATTCCTACCCTACCCTATTCTGTATTTTTGTTGAGAAAACATTGTCAATTAAAGTGGCGAAAATGGTTTATTCTGCCAAGCCTCTAGCACAGTTCGATATTTAGCCCAAAGTGTTTTGCACAATACATTTTACCAATACTTACATTTCGGGGACGCCACACAAATCAAAGCAAGATATTTTTATTATCTTGAATAATGTAAGTTCGTCTTAGAAATAAGATAAAGTTGATTCAATGTAAACATTTTAAGCCTACATTCTACATTTGAACTTGGTGAAGTCTCTCAAGAATCTCACTACTGCACTGATTCATTTTATACTATTCATTATCATTAAAAAAATTGAAATCCTCAAATATTTCTTCTCTCTTTTCCCCTATGTTGGCGTATTCAGCTTCCTGAAGGCGTTTTAAGCCACGGACAACTATATGTAGCACTCTCACGTGCAACATCACTTGATGGCATTAAAGTTGCCACAAAAGATGGCAAAAACACAGCAAATATCGTCTTGCCAGAAGTTTTGTGATAAATCATATCATTATTATTTCTTTCTTTTCTATAATTCCATTTTCAAATACGAATACCGTTATATAACCCTAAATTTGCCACAATTACCTGATTGGATATCGCCCTTTTACTTATTTAGATCAGATATCAACAAAAGACAAACAACAACGAAAACGCTTATAACTTTTATCTTCATTTTTAATTGAATAAACCTGACCTCATATTCCAGAAGGCTTAATGTAACAAAATAAAACTTTATTTTATCCTTAACAAGTCAAGTTACAGCCCCTTCAAAACAAAAAACTTCTAATTATTTCTTCTAATGAACAATAAAAATTAATAATCTACCCACTATATCCTGACTTTCATATAGATCATTTTTTCTGATGGAGCATAAGCGCAACGTTAAACTTGAGTAATCTATATTTTCGAATTCTTTATTAAATTCATATAGTTGATAGTAAGGAGCTTTTGATTTATTACTTACTTCATAAACATATTTTCATTTTCTTCAAAAGACACTATGACAATCGCACACAGCATTTTCGCCAACAAGCAACTGCAATGCAGAAGCCACCTGATTTCCATGCTACCAATCACTGTTGTCAGTCGCTCACAAAGCAATCACAGTTGACTTCCAGCTTTATGTGGCAAAAGAACAAAGAAAAGCAAAGAGGTTCCACCGGGAAACCAAATGGTAACCTCAAACACGGGCAATCCCTTGGAGCGGGGTTCGAGCTTACTTGCGTAGATTTTTTAATCGCTATACAACCATTTGACATCTACTCAAAACCAAATTGCCCAACAAAAGCT
>WUAR02597352.1:0-11287 GCA_015164055.2 Chrysaora achlyos | reverse complement strand
AATTAAATCTGATCCGACACTTCATTCTGAAGATATGATACAATTATTACTCATACCATGGTCTGTGCCTTTGAGTATGTTCCTGCTATGACGTCATAAACTACTTCCTTTGCACGACCATAACTCATAAACGATAGAAGATATTGATGTTTTGTAAACGCAATTCTTACTTACTATCAAAACTCTTTCTATAAATGCAAACTCCCAAAAAGTGATAGGTCAACTTTAATGGAAACCGCTTTATTCACAGTTTGTCATTCTGGATGTTCTATGAAGCCTGGTTTCCATATAGACACAAGGATCGCCAGTGACGCAAGTATCGCTGAAATTTGCGACCTGCGATCCTTAAGATCCTTACGATTCTTGCAAACAAACGGTTTCCATTAAAATGCAAGGATCGCAGGCCGCTAATTTCGGCGCCGATTTCGGCAATCCTTGCGTTGCTGGCGATCCTTGCGATTTTATGAAAACCAGGCTTAGAGAAGCCTCAAAAGAAGCACTAAATGGCATAACCTGCCAAATGGTCTTATTTACCGCATATCCAACTAATTGTTGTTGTTATATGAATAGCTAGCATTAAATAGCTCCCAAGTTGCTGCATAACGAACGTAAAAGAATGTTAAAAAATAGAAACAAGTTTATTTGCTTACCTTGTTGGCAATTTGATTGTCGTTTGGTTCTTGTATTGTATTGTTTGAAGTGCTTTGTAAAAAGATCAACACTTTTTTTAGTAAACTTGGATTTTATTCATGACAATACCCCCTGTTTCTTCTTGTTTTTGTACCTGAAATTATTGGCAACTTGCTTCTTCCGGGGGGTGATATTTTCATTTCGTTATTGCATGTATAGTTCAAAGTGCAACGTCATCCCTTTGTGAGATCTAAGTTCTTTGAGACTTAATTCCTTTTTGCTTTTTCGAGAAATCCGGGTTATTTAGACTTGTCAAAAATCGATTTATTTATTCTTTGCAGGAAATTCTTCAAATTTATTCTTTTTTGGTGATTTCGTCTACTGCAAATCAGCTCATGTAAGCGGCCATAAGGGCACATACATTACTTTACAAATGTCTCTTTGAACATAGCTTCTACCGTACTTACCTTAGAAGGTCTTCTTTGCAAATTAAAGTTCTGTAGAAAATATTGATGGTCAGTGACTCATTTGAAATCATCAACCCTCTATTAAATAAAGGTACTAAATACGAAATATTGGTTCTTGGTCTTGAATGAAAAAACTTTTAAATAAGAGCTTCCAGTTCTGTTCAAGTAAGTGAATGAATGAGTGAGTACGCGAGTAAGTTAGTAAGTTAGCAAGTGAGTGAATGAATGGCTGGGTGAGTAAATGAGTGACTGAGTGAATGAATAAGTGAGTGCAAGAGTAAATCAATGAGTGAGTGTGAGAGTAAATCAATGAGTGAGTGAATGAGTGACTGAGTGAGTGAATGAGTGATTGGGCGAGTAAATGAGTGACTGAGTGAATGAATAAGTGAGTGCAAGAGTAAATCAATGAGTGAGTGTGAGAGTAAATCAATGAGTGAGTGAATGAGTGACTGAGTGAGTGAATGAGTGATTGGGCGAGTAAATGAGTGACTGAGTGAATGAATAAGTGAATTGGTGAGTGAGTGAATGAATGAGTGAGTGAGTGACTGATTGAGTGAATGAATGAGTGAGCGAATGAATGAATGAGTGAGCGAATGAATGAATGAGTGAGTGAGTGAGTGGATGAGTAAGTGAGTGAGCGATTAAGACCAGGTTGAAAAACTCAGTTTCCTTCCTTATTCTTTACAATAAAAGGAGATTCGAAAACTTACTCGTTTAGAACCAGCCTGCTTGAAGAAGGGCAACCAAGATGGAAGAATGCCGTCTAGGAAGAAGGCAACAATTAATTTAACATGCTTGACTTAAAACTTCAAAGAACAACATCATATCCAACCACTTATAACAAAATATATCCTAATAATGCAATGGGGTGCAAGAAGTATCAACGTGAAATTGTTCTGGAAATTCATTAAAAATTCCAGTAAAGTGAGATGAAAATATACAGCGTTTCGAGTCAGTTTTCATATTGATCACACGCCTTTCAGCCAAAAAATTACCTGAAAATAATTTTAAATGGTCAAGAGCATCTCTAGTCAGTTTCTTATGATTTTCTGCGATGTTCAGCAGTGAAAGTAATCTTCTAAAATGTGAGTGCTGTTCTAATTTAAATTTGAAACGATTTTATTCTTTTTCGATATCCAGATGATAATTGAGAGTGGAATATTTTTACACTGTCTCAGTAGCTATTTTTTGGCCTGCAAAGCAGTTGACATGATTCAGACTCCGTTTACACTATGCCGGTACGAAATGACTTCGATCATGACGTCAATGTTTTGGACATGCGCAAACAGAAATCGCGCGCCATTGCTGAACTTTTATTGTAAATTTTAGCCTCATTTTGCTAAATTTCCGCCTCGAGATGAGTCCGGAATAAAACCGTACCGTATTCAGCCGTCTACGCTATGCTGTATTCAAATGAAGTAGGTTAGCGTTCCGTATTAATTTCGTGCCGTATTCATGTCAAAACTGTGCCAGCGTAGCGTAGACGCAAGGCCAAAGCGGCACCGTTTCGTACCGTATTGGTTTTGTATCGGCATAGTGTAAACGCGGTCTAAATGTCAGAAAGTTTTTATATATATATATAAACTAGATTGTTTCTGGTGAGCTAGAGTTTTATTTATTTATTTAAACTAGAGTTACAGGAACTTTCACAAATTACGTATAAAAAATACGTGTATTTATGACACCTGCGGACTGAGATTGGTACATTCCATTTTGATATTTGAGATGTAGAAAACCACTGAAGTGAAAGTTTCATTTATCCTAAAACAGAATCAAAGAACAGAAATGGAAGTGATAAATATCGTTTTTCATGAAAAGCTATTATAGATGATTATTCTATTAACACAGCACTGTCAAAAAATGTATTTCAAAACCAAAGAAAAAAATTGAAACAATTAAAAAACCTAATGTAGTGTACCAAATACCATGTAAAGGATTCTCTGAATAATATTTTGTATTTTACATTAGACAGTTAAAAAGAGAAAGGCATTTAAGGCATTTAGGCTCAATAAACACCGGTCTAATACAGTTCATTGATGATTTTGAATTAATATTATTTTAGTGTTTTGAAAAATTTGTTGTGATGCAGATCTTCATAAATTCAGATCAATCTCGGCAAGGTCTTGTTTGTTGTTTAATTCATAAATATTTGACATGATTCTTTCAGCATAAATAACAATCGAGGTTTCGATAAATACAATTTACCTTTTTGTTGAAGAACTCTCATCAGAAATAGAGATATTGATGACCATTTTCTACAAAATGATAAGAAATAACTATGTTTATATCAAAATAAAGAAATATTTATCTTATATATATTGAAATATTTATTAGTAAATATATTATTATCGAATAAACTTGATTGACAGCAAGAAGATTGCTAATATTCCTATGAGAATTGCTGCAGGAGAAAGTTTTACTTTTCTATTGTCTGAATTGTGAAAAATACATTTCCAGGTTTGTTGTGTTTCCCAGAGGAATTAAAATGAGCTTTTTGCGTCGAAATAACTGCAAGGCATCACATCTAGGGAGGCAGAACGAGCTCAAATAAGGGAAAGTGAAAAATTAGATGTATCTGAAACGTGAAAGGAGACGCTTTCTCGTTGAATTTTATGGAAAGGCTAGATGAAGACTGCTGAGAGCAAAGTAAACCAGGTTAGCGACAAAAGTAGCAAGACGCTTGGTATTTTAAAGGAGCCTACGTTGTCTATGCTAAGCGCAAAGTCTACCAAGAAGTGTTTCTTCGTGCAAAATAGCCTCCAAATTGCACCTTTGTGTTGGCAAACATCGTGCTTCAACGCGTCTCAAATGTAAACCTAGCTATTAAAGAAGAAGGGACGAACTGTGGCTTTGGTACAAGAAATTGCTTCGATAACAATTTTCTATGCTACGCAGACTGAGCTGAAACACATGGTGAGAAATATTTCATTTCAGTATTTCTATTATTTACATGATAAATTTCTTTTTTTATAGTCATGCTGTAAAAGCCCGCAAAAAAGAACTAAACAAAAACACAATCTTTCAATCTTTGCCTAGCAAGGTTTCTTCTTAATCTTGGATTCTAAAATTGAACACTAATGCAGCTAAAAGCGCTTAGTCTACTCACAAGGCCCATAAATTACTTTCTTTTGAACTCCGACAACGTCTTATATCTTCGACTTCTAGTTTTTAATGAACATCATAACATTTCACAAAAGTATTGAAGAAATGTTAGCATTAAGGTTCTTAAAAAAGGTGGTTCTTTTATGCGGTTTTTTTACTGTACTGCGTCTGAAATACTTCTTTATTTTGAGTCTGACTTTGCTAAACAATTATGCGTTCTGCCACTAAATTAGTTACAGCTTTTCTCTCTTTAGCCTGACAACCTGACCATACAGTAAAACCATTACCCTAACTAAAATTTCCGAAAAACAATTAATATTTTCCTAAACATAACCTAATTCCATATGCTGAGCAAATCCATTTCGATTTGCTACGTCGTTAGGCCTGTAAACGGCTAAAGAGACATTTTTCCCGATCAGCAGAAATCGAATTTCCAGGTCACATCATAATTGATGCGTTCAGAATGTTAGCTAGAGTTTATTTTAATTCTCTGTTTTGGATCTTACAAAATACAACGTAACTCACTTTTTCGGTGTACTTTCCCAGCTTCTCTGAAGATTGCGAAGTAGTTAAATTGAGTTTGTCTTCTGAAGGACGTAAAATCTAGGAGTATTGTAAAAAGAAAATCGTTAAAGTGGACGAACCACTTTTTGGGAGATCTCGTTTATAGAGAGAGCTTTGATAATAAGTAATGCTGACGTTTACAAGACTTCAATATCTTTTGTCGTTTTAAGTTATTGTTACGTGAAGGAAACTATTAGTGACGTCTTAGCAGGAACCTACTCAAAGGCACTGACCATGCTTTGAATAACAAATGTACCATTTCTTCAGAGCCAAGTATCAAATAAGCTTCAAAATTGGTTTATAGGTGCATTTTATCCATTAGTGTACATCTTTGACTTCTAAATCATTAACCTGGTGACAGGGCTTGTCCCAGTCCCTTATTCCTTATTATTCTATGGTCTGTAACTTAAACAGGTCCCTGCTTTGACGTCATGAATTCACTCCTTCACACGGCCACAACTCAAAATGACAACAAATATTGAAGTTTTGTAAACGTCATCCTTACTTACTATCAAAGCTCCTTCCATCAATTTGAACTCCCAAAAAGTGATAGGTCCACTTTAAATGTGAGTGGTTACAGGATAGTATGTTCCAATAGTCATATCTCCCATAAGTATAACGTTTTCTTGCAATTTTACTGCAATGAAGCTTTTACTGCAGAAAATTTTTGAATTTATTGATTGAAGTCTGCTAAATGAATATAGTAATGTAAGATAAAACAAGGCCTCACCTTAAGCTCTGGTTCTGAACTTAAGCTGACAATTACAACTGTTATCTAGAAAAAGAGACAATAAAGGATACCCATAAATCACTGAAACGTTGACAAAAAATATAAGCTAGCATTTTTTTGTTCCGGGGAGTATTGCTAGCACAATAATCACTTAAAAAATTGTTTTTAAGTACCTAACCTGTTAGGACTTTATTTAGTATTTTTTGTTTCTACTTCTACAGTTCTTAACTATAAAAAACTTACAACTTCATATGAATACATAAATATATCTAAGAAGCTTCGATTTGAAGATAAATGCAAGTAACTAAGTTTCCTATATACTGTGATCAGTTAGTTGTCACGTCAGCATTGTTTTTTCGCGGGTTTTTTCCATTGTTGATGTAGTCAAAGAGTAGCCAAATATATTAACTGTAAAGGTTTTTTCAGTTGTTGGCCCTTCACCGGCCACATTTTGAAAATAAACTTTGTTATTACCTGAATATTTTGTCCTATGTCAAGTTCATACCATCCTTGCTTTACATTATGCGAGAAAGATACAACCTAAACGCAATAGAGACTATTAAAGCCTGGTTTCCATATAGAAGCAATGATCTTCGAGATTTGCGACCTGCAATCCCTGCGTCTTAATGGAAACTATTTTTTAAAATCTGTAGAGATCGTCGCGACACTGGCGATCCTTGGGATTGAGATAGAAAAATTTTCTATATCTGTGATGGTGGTGATCCTTAAGCCTGGTTTCCATATAGACGCAAGTATCGCCAGTGACGCAAGGATCGCTGAAATTTATAACCTGCTATCCTTGCGTCTTAATGGGAACCGTTTTCTTGCAATGATTGAGAGAATCGTAAGAACGCAGGTTGAAAATTTCAGCGATCCTTGCGTCACCGGCGATCATTGCGTCTATATGGAAACCAGTCTTAATACCCAAGACGATATAGTTATAGTTAGCTAAAACTTTACTAGATAATTTATTAAAATATTCCAGCAGTTTAAACTATTACAACTTTCTCGCAAGAGATCAGTTCAGCACATCTAGTAGCTTAGTTCCTTTTCGTTGCTTTTCTCTTCTGATAGAAATGATTTTTTACAATATAGCTATAAATACTGAAAACATAATAAATGACATGGAAAAACAACAATGTCTCCTGCACAGTGCACAAAAGTAGTGTTTATTATCAAATTGTATCACCTTGCAGCGTATTCCCCGCGTGGCAGAATCGATTTCAGCAACAAGAGGGTAAAAATGCTCAGCCATAGTTATTGTACCATTATATCTAAAATGGAAAATCTTATTCATTGTAAAATTTTTTCCAACAAAATCTAAAAAAAAACTAAGAATTTTCTGCTAAGGAATGTTCTGTAACAGTTGCAAAACGTTTTTCAGCTAAGTTAAATCTACATTTGAATTTTGTCTCACTAATTCATTATGACTGGCTCACACATTCAATCATTATCTCACTCACTAACTCAGTCATTCATTCACGGATTCATTCACGGATTCATTCACTCACTCAGACACTCATTCATTCATTCACTCACTCACTCAGTCAGTAACTTATTCATTCCTTTATTCATTACTAATTTAGTACTCGGACCGTCATGAAGTTAAAAAACTTAAAAAGATAATTTTTTTGCCGAAAAAGAAGTGCAAAGAAACTGATCACTTTTTTGTCGAATTATATTGTCGAATTTCATCGAATTCTAATTATAGCAACACCTCAGTGCTACAAGGCAATTTCATTAAAAAATGTCTCTTACAGTACATCTGCTTTTAAGTAAACAATCAAATTTAAGTAGCTAACAGATATACTTCAAAACTCTCAGGATATTCGTCCAGGCATTGGCTTTTAAATATAAAAAAGAATACAACTTTTCTTAATGGTGCTAGCGAATACACATTTTACAACGAGAAATAGAGAATAAATAAACTTACAAGAATTGCTCGGTTACTGACAATCTGCCACTTCCATCAAAACTCAGTTGACTTGAGTTTGCATTACTCACTACTGACGAAATCTAAAAATAAATTTCTCAGTCATAATTCATTGCAGCAAAGTAGTTACACTTGACAGTTGACAAAAACTCTCTTTCCTTACTCTCTACCACCAATACTGCAGAAGGCTCCAAGCGTTTAATTTTTTAATTACCTATATGGAATATCTAATAAGAGCAACTTAAATAGCAAAACAACCCAAACTCTTTTAGATGAAATAGATGAAATAACAATCAAGCTTTTTTGAACTCTTGAGATATCAAATACATAGATCAGAATACCTTATAATAAATAGCTAAAATAGCTAATTATAAAATAGCTAATGCTAGAATAACTAATAGCTACTAGAATAGCTAATACTAAAATGGATAATGCTTCAGCGGCAAATTAATTTCTAAAAACAGCATTTGAAAACATCATAAGCTCTTAGTAAGGAATCTTGTGAATCAGGAGAAATTCCCTGTCAAATTACAACCACTCCCTTTGTTTGCAAGATCTTGCACGCTTTTTGAGGAGTGAATTACCCCTATGCTTGGACCAAGTAAGCACAACCCCAGTTTTACCACCGATTAGTGAGTTTTACCCCTAAATAAAGTTTTACCCATTAACCCTGAGGGGCGATTAGTTAATCAATTTATCGATTGAACTATCCCAACCCAATAGCTACCCTTGCTAGAGGCTGTGTACAGACTTTTAGAAGTTGAAAGTAAAAAACCTTGACTATTCCATTGACACCAACCATTCCAGCAAAAAGTTCATTTGATTCCAATTCAACAACATAACGACCATTGTTATCTAGAAGACATTGGAGAAAAAAATTGTATATCAACTTCAAGATTATGTTAAATTTTTGCATGGATTTGATAGCAAGGTGACATGAAAAATTGATATAAATGGGTAACAGGTAATAATAGGTAGCAATAAGGTTTCTAAAATAGAAAAAACTAAGGTTTATGAAATAAAAAGGCAGGAACACCGCCAGGCGCGGATTAGGCCACCGGGCTACCGGGCGATTGCATGGTGGCCCCCCCCCCGAAGGGGTGCCCCAATAAAGAAACAGATATGAAGTACTAAAGCTAATAACATTTGTTTCAATGCTGGTGAGAAAGCCTGGCAACTCCGCCACTCCTAAATCCTTCCAACAGGGCCTTTTGATCTATCATCCCAATGAGGACATAAAGTACCCTGAAATATTTTTGATTTGATTCCGATCATGCAGGCTGTAGACCATATCGAAGTATGTATTTTCTGTTAAAGTTTGGATCTAGTAAATGTTGTGTTCTCTTGTCAATAAACTTGATTTTGCCTGATTTGATGCACCCACCTCTTATAATAGAAATGCGACCGCTGAAGAGAAGGAGCACGATTGACCTTGGTGAAAAGGGGGGCCCTGAGAGAGACCCCCGTCCCTTTTTTGAGAGCTAATCTGCGTCTGAACACCGCAACGCAACAAAAACAACAGCAATAAGCTTACAATTTATTTTCTACCAATATTTCGTCCTGCCATGCAGGACTGCTTCAGGGTTTCATGATCGGAATAGAGGGGGCATCTATATGTTTTCATAAGAAATGCTTTTGGAAGGCGCTTGTATGAGGAGTTCTTCTTGTTATGATCTCTCTTCTGATCAAATCCTTATAAATATTTTTCGTTACATCAGTGGAGGGCTCGAAAGGTCCCATAAACACAATCATTAGCTCTTTAAAGGCGAGCAGGATTAAAATTATATTTCTTCCATAAAAATGCTTCTTCTTTCGTGGCAACCTTCTTTGCCTAGCCAACTTCATTTTTTGCAAGATAAAGATCTGTTTGTCGTTGGATTGAATTCATCAACTGGTTGCATTTGTTCGTTGGGCAAGCAACTTCCATATGTGAGGCTGTATCCATTCTTCGCTGTATCCGAGCTTCACTGTGGGACCTTTCTCTCATTCCTGACAGCGTTGAAGTACGAAAGATGTTAATGGAGACTTACCTAGCCATTTTGCCACGCCTTATCCGTGCCGCCGAGGCGGCTGGACTACTACAGCTAGGATTTAGTTTTGGAGATGTAGCCAGGCCTATGTAGGGGCATCATAGGGGGCCCGAAAGCCGCAAAACCATAACCCAAAAATTAGCCAAAAGCCGCAATCCGTCATAACATGCTGTAAAGTGCAAAGCCGGGCTCACGATGGTAAAACGTGCTGTGGCACAAAACATAGCCAGCTGAAAAAATAAAAAGGCAGAAACACTGCAACGCAATAAAAACGACAGCAATAAGTTTAAAATTTGATTTTTACCATAGCCAACTGCCCGCCTATAAGACAAATAAAACATTGCTAAAAGTAACTGCATAACAATGATCAAGATTTTTACTCTGTTTCACATAACAAGCTGTTTTATTGGTCTAAACTCTATCCAAAATCTATGGACTGCATATTTTCGAATCCGCAACCGCACTCCAAACGCCTTAACCGTTGCTTATTCACACCAAAAAATACAAGACGCATTTTATGCCAAAGCCGCAATTGGAAGAAAAACAATTGCCAGATCCGTAGGCCACACGTAGAAATAGGGTCAAAGCAGGGAAACCGAAAACCTATGATAGGCCCACCCAAAACAGAACGAGAAGAATTTTTGGAGATTTCAAAACTCTCTTCGATGAGGCCAAATATCGTGGTCTCAAGACCGACCCAATATAGAGAATTCCGTGGTAGCGCTGAGCCGAAGAAGTCGAAGAAGATGAGAGAGAGAAGCAGCCCGATAGAGAGGAAATCGTTTAAAATGTGCACAAGAAGAGGTTGAGCAGCACGATGAAGAGGATAGACAACAACACAGGCGGCAGAACAGATTTCCAACCTTTCCAATGAACGATACTTGCAGCAATTTGATAATAGAACTTGCCTGTCAGTGAGCTGGAATTCCATGTGGTGAAGAATTCGTTTTGCAAAAATTTGATGAATTGGAAACAACTTTTTAGTCAAGGAAGGGGGCATCAGACGCACATTGTATGGTTGCTCAGCCTGTCAGTTCAGATGCTCTTTCATTCGTCCTGTGTGTGCTTGGTACTGATTCAACATACACTCAGGCTGTGATTGAGAAACGATGGCAGATCATTGAAGATGTGCCCAGGGAGCAAAATATAGTGGTTTTGTCAAATGGTGCTCAGGGTGCTGGACCCTTTTGAAAGGCCATGGTTTCTAGAAGCAAGCTGTTTGGAGTCCAGAAAGGATCAAATGTCTCCTGTGGATAGACGTTTTGCTTGATGCCGGTTTTAAGCACAAAATTTCTCTATGCGAAGGACACAATTCATCTTCTGGCAAAGCTGACAACAAGACTGCTTATGCCATCCAACATTCTGAGCATTGAGCTGAGGTTGCCTGCAGAGGTCACCTGGTAATGATTCTGAAGCAGTTTCCAAAAGAAAGGCATGGACTGATGCAAAAATCGATTGATTATAAAAACAAACAGAGCTACTCAAGTATAGAGTTGCTGGTCAGTGAGTCTGTAGAGGAGTGTTTGAGGGAATCCGGCTGTACGACAAGGAGACAAGGAACAGAAATTTACTTACATCTCATACGTGACATCAAGAATTCGATGTTTAATAAATCATTGAAGCCCATTAAATGGCTCTACCTGGTGTGGAAATCAATATTTTTCTTTCTAATATGGAGAACATGGCTTACAGAGAGATGCTTACCAGGAGGTGTTTAGGAACGGAGAATTGTGTTCGCTAAAAAATATCCATCCATCGTCTTTCGTATGTTTTCAACAACTTCTAGTTTTAACGTGCAGAGAATACGGAGCAAGAAAAAGACGTTGTTGTG